>JAVTVY010026444.1:0-104154 GCA_036873755.1 Hanleya hanleyi | reverse complement strand
TTTTGTGACGTTGATTATTCATGTAACCCTAACCCCTATTGTCACAAAAATTGTACTTATTAACACAGGAGTAATTTCAAAGTGATTAAAAGGGTAGTGAGTCCCAGTTTATCGACTGTTAACAAATTGTTTCCTATTTGACATGTCCTAAGGCACATAAAAAACATAGTTTCGGTCTGTAGTAGGGGGGGGGTGCAAGGTGAGCCCCAGTAGCTCACGGACTATTTGTTTATGGGGAGTGTATTGTTCTGCAACGGAGCAGGGATGGCAAGGTCTTATTATACAGACTTTATAATAAAAATAATACACACTGAATTTGGGGAAGTAGTATACAAAGAAAGCAATAGCATGTACGCATAATTGGACTATCCTTGCCCCTAATGATGTACTATGTGAACCGCGTGGGGTAGACTTTAGTTATATCATCAGTAGTAAAGAAAGCGTATTGATAAAGTTCAGATAAAATGAGCAGTAGAGAAAGCGAAAAGCGGAAACCCTGTGACCTTTGTGGGGAGTTTTTAGGTATGGGATGGGGAATGTCCGATAAAACTGAAGACTACATGCATCATAGTATATGTGGGGGCAAACAAATTCCATCCATTTAGCTATGATGATAATGTAGAGCATGACTCACCACTCTTTGCTTATGGAGAGACTATTGTTCTTCCTAAATGCGGGGATAAGTCTGTCAAGAAATAACAAAGAAGCAGGGAAATGGCATGAAATAAGAACAGAATAGGGGTTTTTACAATAATCTAGAGCATGACTCATGGTTCTTAGAAGAGCTGTTCTCTGATTGGGAGATATTTTTAGACAATAGAAGAGCTGCGCTCTGATTGGTGGATATTGTTATACAATAGAAGAGCTGCGCTCTGATTGGTGGCTAATCATTCACACACACATTGATTCAATGTGTCATTTATACAATCACTGTCTCAATTACTCACTGATTCAATCACTCATTTAATCAATAATCCGCATAATGAGGGAATCATTCATTCATTCAATGAGGGATTCATTCCATCTTCCACAAAATCACTGATTCAAAGAATTCAATCACAAAATCACTGATGCAATCACAAAATCACTGATACAATCACAAAATCACTGATGCAATCACAAAATCACTGATGCAATCATTTACACAATCATACAATCACTGATGCAATCACAAAATCACTGATGCAATCATTTACACAATCATACAATCACTGATGCAATCACAAAATCACTGTGACAGTGTATATACGTCGCTGTAGCGAAGAATACAACACGAGAATATTGATAGCGACCACAAAATCACTGATGCAATCACAAAATCACTGAATCAATCATTTACACAATCACAAAATCACTGATGCAATCATTTACAGAATCATACAATCACTGATGCAATCAGTAAATCACTGATGCAATCAGTAAATCACTGATGCAATCACATAATCACTAACAATCACTACATATACTTGCACATTCACAAACTGATTCATGGGAGTCCATTGTTCTGCTTAGACGTTTCTGTACTTGTCGAGAATTAAAGACAAAGGGAGAGGAGTATTAACAATAGTATGACTCACCACTCTTTGTCTATTTTGCATAGGTGCGGGGGCACGTTTGTCAAGAATTAAAGACAAAGGAGCAGGAAATAACAATAGAACAGGGGTTTTCCATATAATGTTAACATCTAAAAATAGACCTGAGGTGATGCTCTATAAATAGAACTTACATATGAAACATATGAGATAAAAAGGACTAATACATATGAAGTAACACAACGGGGATTATTAGATATTAAAGTATATACTCACATTTACTCAGTTACTCAATGACTCATTTACTCACAGTTACCCAGTAATTATTCAGTTACTCAATATATACTCACATTTACTCAGTATATACTCACATTTACTCAGTTACTCATTGACTCCTTTACTCACAGTTACCCAGTAATTATTCAGTTACTCAATATATACTCACATTTACTCAGTATATACTCTTATTTACTCAGTTACTCATTGACTCCTTTACTCAATGACTCATTTACTCACAGTTACTCAATATCTACTCACAGTTGCTCATTTACTCAGTTACTCAAAATCTACTCAGTTACTCAATTACTCACAGTTACTCAGTATATACTCACATTTACTTAGTTACTCAATATCTACTCACAGTTACTCAATATCTACTCACAGTTACTCAATATATACTCATAGTTACTCAATTACTCACAGTTACTCAATACGCATTCACATTTACTCATTTACTCACAGTTACTCAATATCTACTCACATTTACTCAGTTACTCACAGTTACTCAATATCTACTCACATTTATTCAATTACTCAGTTACTCAGTATATACTCAGTATATACTCACATTTACCCACAGTTACTCAATATCTACTCACAGTTACCCAGTAATTATTCAGTTACTCAGTATATACTCAGTTACTCAATATGCATTCACCTTTACAAATTTACTCAGTTACTCAATATCTACTCAGTTACTCAACATATACTCACATGTACTCATTTACTCAATATATGCTCAGTTACCCACTCTATACTCAGTTACTAAATATCTACTCACAGTTACTCAGTATCTACTCAGTTACTCAATATCTGCTCACAGTTGCTCATTTACTCACAGTTACTCAATATCTACCCACAGTTACTCAATTACTCAGTTAATCAGTATATACTCACATTTACTCAGTTACTCAATGACTCATTTACTCAGTTACCCAGTAATTATTCAGTTACTTAATATATACTCAGTTACTCAATGACTCATTTACTCACAGTTACTCAATATCTACTCACATTTACTCAGTTACTCAATATATACTCACAGTTACCCAATTACTCACAGTTACTCAGTATGTACTCACATTTACTCAGTTCACCGCAAATATTACAAGTCACGAGTAACAACGACTTGGATTTGAATTGAGGTTGGTTGTTGATAAATAATTCCGCTAAACCAACCACCCAGGAGTCACTTAAACAGAGACGCGTGTTCGAGGCAACGCGAAATTTATAGGGTGTATTGTCTGGGAAGTATGACAACGAATCTTTGCTACTAACAATAATGTAGTGATCCATTTGGACGACTGGGGCTAAAAGATGAATGATGTGCTTTTATAGGATCAAGGACCAAGCAAATCACTGATGCAATCATTTACACGATCATACAATCACTGATGCAATCACAAAATCACTGATGCAATCATTTACATAATCATACAATCATTTACACAATCACAAAATCACTGATGCAATCATTTACATAATCACAACATCACTGATGCAATCATTTACATAATCATACAATCATTTACACAATCACAAAATCACTGATGCAATCATTTACAGAATCATACAATCATTGATGCAATCAGTAGGACTCACCACTCTTTTTTTAATGAGGAGACTAATGTTCTGCATAGGTGCGGGGGCACGTTTGTCAAGACAAAGGAGCAGGAAATAACAATAGAACAGGCGTTTTCCATATAATGTCAAGATCTAAAAATAAAACTGAGGTGATGCTCTATAAATAGAACTTACATAGGAAACATATGAGATAAAAAGGACTAATACATATGAAGTAGCAAAACGGGGATTATTACTTATTAAGTAACAACAAATATTAAGCAATAAAATGGGGATTATTAGATATTAAGACAAAAAATATTATGTAAAAAAACAAGGATTATTACATATAAGATTGTGTCAGGAGCAACTATTTAGCTGTGAAGACAGTGAATGGCGTGACTCATAGCTCTTTGTGTATGAGAAGACCATTGTTCTACCTAGATGCGTTAGTTATTGAAGACGATGAAAACGCATGATTGGACTATCCTCACTCTAAATGAGCTACAATGAATAGTAATTAAAGCATATTTTAAGTCCAGACAGAATGAGTAGTAGAGAAAGCGGAAACACTGTGACGTTTGTGGAGAGATCTTTAGTTATGGGATGGAACCTGTCCGATAAACAATATAAATTCTAGTATATGTAGAGCATGACTCGCCACTCCTTGTTTATTATCTATTGATCAACATAGACGCGTCTGTACTTGTCGAGAACTAAAGATAAAGGAGCAGGCAATAACAATAGAACAGGAAATTTCCCAATGATGTCATGATCTAAAAATAGAACTGAGGTGGTGACTAAATATCGAGGAGCATTATATAATAAGTAAGAAGACAAAGATAATTACTTATTAAGTAACAAAAAATATTAGAGCATGACTCACCACTCCTTGTTCATTATCTATTGTGCTGCCTAGACGCGTCTGTACTTGTCGAGAACTAAAGACAACGGAGCAGGCAATAACAATAGAACAGGGGGTTTCCTAATGATGTCATGATCTAAAAATAGAACTGAGGTGATAGAAAATAGAACTTACATATGAACACGAGGAGTATTAAATAACAAAACAATGAGCAGAGGTAACAGAGGATACTATGTATCACCGGGCCGCCACGCAGCGCGCGCGTGTTATCCGGACACGCGCGCGGATTATCCGCGATTGTGTGCGCGGGTCAAAGGTTACATCCAGGTCAAAAGGTCACCCTTCCGACCCTAAGGGTTTTCCCAATGATGTCATGATCTAAAAATAGAACTGAGGTGATACCACATATGAAAACGGGGAGCAATACTTATAAGTAACAAAACATATTATGTTAAAAAACAGGGAGCAATACATTTTAAGTAACAAAAAAGTGGGGAGCGGGATTATTACATATAACGTTGGCCCAGAACTCTCTAAACACCCACTACTACTCTCAAGGTCAATTTTTGTACATATCTGGAAGAAACTGAATCATGCTCAGTGTCATATAGTTTACATTTGAAATCTGAATCTGTGGGTCATTCCTAATATCATTACATTATTTTGCAATATGTAATAAATAAAATGTGAAGTACGTATGCCACTGTAATAATAGATCAGGAGTAAAAATCATTAGGCTCCTACGTCATAGCAATCAACATCTGTAAACATAACAAGTTTTAATGATGTACTGATTTTCGGACACAGCCACCTGGACCTTTCACCTCAGAATGACTAGGGTTCCTCTTTGTCCCATTGATAAGGTACAGTCAAAGTGTGTTACCAATCCCTAAACCAGGGGTGTGATGTAATTTATTCCATGGTAACCCACTTAAAATACCATATTTTTGTGTTTTTATTTTTAGGTTATGCAGACTTGATAAATTAATATCTTATCAATGCTCCTCAAGCTATGTACATATCCAAATGAGGGAGCAGATAGGATTTAATTTTAATTAGAGTGTGGTTCTCCTTAAACACTGTCAAATCAAGTTTGCGGAACCTCTAGGCAACCCATTATCATTCACCATAACATCACTTCCCTGATCACCTGGAAATGGAGATATCGCAACTAACAAAAGCTAACAGATGAACAAGATGGAGAGAAGTTGCGATTGTAATATACAACCTCTTATTTTGACGGGCATATAAAATCAAGGGCGTTGCTACCCATGGTGCGTGTGGTGCGAACGCACCCCTCGTTTTGCCCGTAGATTGAAAATACGAAAATTATGTAAGATATCAAACCCCCGCAGTTTAGCATTAAACTACGTCAAAATGCGGAAAATCAAGCCAAAAAATTTCCGACGGGGGCACGCATGTAAAATACACAGACCATCATCTATTCATGTGGATTGTGAGCGTACTATTTAAGTTGGGGTTTCAATATGTATATGTACTGACACGAACTTAGTTTGTTAAATACGGAAGTGTCTCGGGGCCATGGTGAAAAGAAATCTAAACCGGTATCTCGTATAATTACGCAAAAGCTATATGCCTGTTTTGTATGTTAATCCAGAAAGGCAAATGGAGTCCGGCAAAAGGTGTGATATTTTTCAATATCGATGCATGCTTATTAGAAGCAAAAGTGAAAACAGAACCTTAAATCTACATACATTATTTTCAAATTTATTTCCGGGAAACGCGTATAGAAGGCATCTCCGGCAACCTAGAACCTCGGCGCTTCAGGGGCCTAGGCGACCCCTGGATCATCGCCTGTTGGTCTGACAGGATTGGCTTATTTACGCTTTGTGTAAATCAGTCATATAGATACGCGTACACGCTTAAAACTAAAGTGTTGAAACTTACTCGTAAAGTGTTGAAATAACCCTTTAAGTGTGTCCACAGGGACTGCTCTTTAAGTGTTGTCCCTGTGGATTTCAACACTTTACGAGTAGGTTTCAACACTTTAGTTTTAAGCGTGTATTTGTTTCTAATGTTCCATGACGTAAAGGTCATCGTTTTGTATGTATTAAATATAACTAGAAAGTCAAGTGGATTCAGGCACGAGGTGTGTTTTTTTCAACATCCGTGTGTGCTTATAAATGCGAAACAAACGTGAAAATAGAACCATAAATCTGCATACATTATGTTCAGATTTATATCCAGGAAAACGCTTAGAACGCATCTCCGGCTATCTAGGATCCCAGAGCTTCCGGGGCCTAGGCGGCCCCTGGACCCTCGCCTGTTGTGCTGTGATAGTCGACCAACCTTCCAAATTAAAAACATTCGCACCCCCCTTTTTCAAATCCTAGTGACGCCCCTGAAAATGGTGGGTTTGTCAGTATATCTGAATTTCTTATCATTAGAGGCTGTTGTCAAAACTTATATAGCATACGTATGGTGCTTAGGCCACCACACCATAGAAAGACACACACGGTGCCACTTTTAAAATAATGTCATTGCTAAAACTGATTAATTCTATTAAAATTTGGATGACATCCAAAGGACAATGTGCAGGAACATATAGAATAGTGCCAGTTGTGATAACCTCTTCGTCTGACCCTTATACTGGGCCTGTGTAGGGCCTACCAGGTTCTTTCAACTGGTGTGGTTTCTCTCCATGAAAGTGTGTCATATAGGATACATTTGTAAGTCTGACTCTGTATAGGTGTTACCTATTCGTATATTTTACCAATCAGTCTGATTTGTTTTAGCTTAAAATTTAAAATACATGAGCAGTGTGACTAACGTCACAGGACCTACGAAGTACAGTAGGCATTAGGACTCGAACGTGAACTGAACTCTTGGAAATCCCCACCCCCAGTTGAAATCCTGCCTATATTAAGATGGGCATCGCCCAAGTCAGAATCGCCAGTGATTTTCATCAAAAATCAGCAGAAATGTTCATCAAAAGTAGGTCAGCTCAGAACTGGTTGGTAACAGTCTCCTAATGCGCCTTCATTCCAAAATAAATAACGATCGCCGATTTAATTTTACAATTTTTTAATTAAAGGAAACAGATTGAATAATATAGGTTCAGTAGATTTCAAGCTTTACGTGTGAAAATACATTTACATATCTTTAATGGTTTTCAGTGCCCTTGTCCAGGATCAAAACAACTTTTTGAATCACATTATTTTCCCAACAATGCAACAAATTTTTATATATAGTACTATAGTAGAAAGGTAGCATTTATGTAGTTTACGGTAATTCAACTCCAGACCAACACCTTCTCTGCACAAGATAATAATTATTCTATGTCATTCTCCTGAGCATAACCTGTACAAAGACATACAGTGGGACAGGGTATTTTTAGCTCTGGGTAATTTGACCTGAATTTGAAGCTGATACACGTTAAAGGCTATAGTCCACATATAGCTACATGTATAACAATATACTGAAGTGTTAATTATCAATCTAATTTAAATCAGAATTATTTCAGATCAGAACTTGCTGGTAACAATGCCCTAATGCACGTTCATGCCAAAAATCAAGGTTCTGATGTCAACGGTTCTCCTTATTTTGCCGACGAAAGGATTCGGATGGACTGACTCACTCACTCATTACCGGACAATTTGCGATCTGTAGCCTACTTCGTAGGAAAATATAGCCTCACCCGTAATATGTAATAAATATAATTTAAAGTAGGCCTGTATTGCTTTGGTAATTCGATGGTCGGCCTACTTTAAATTTTATTTATTTCATATTACATGTATATATATCATGATATGTAAATATGTCTTTTATGTTATATGCACGTATGTATCTCTGTAGGGAGAGGGGTGAATAAGTTGTAAGAACTTGACCCCAATCCCATGTACAAATGGTACAATAAATAAGTTTAAACCAACCAATTCAAGGTGTATTTTCCAAGAAAAAGGACAAGCACCAAACCCTTGAAGAACCTGTCAGTTCTATTTTTAGCCATTGCTCGTTCGTGACGTCACTGTGTCCGCTTCGGCGCTTGGGATAACGTCCAAAGACTGACGCGTTTGAGACCCGCAAACTGGTGTCACCACTACCTGCAAGATCTGACATTGAACTGTCGTTTATAGATTCAAAAGCAGAAAACGAAAATAGGTGCAACTCTTGAAGCTCGGTGAAATATTTCCAGGTAATGAATTTCAAGTAATATCACGAGTTACAGCTAGGGTTTGTTGTTGTTGTTGTGAACAACAACTGAGTCCGGCCCACTGAGTCAGTCTGAGAAAAACAACAACAACAACAAATGAACTTGTTGATTATATTGATTAACCATCACAAGACGGAATATTAAGAGCATGTAGAAGGATCAGTAACTGAAGAGATCTGCACGTCATGTGGACCTATGTCGGGATTTCCAGGTGTTGGAAACTGGGGTCACTGTGGTCTGCTGACTGCCAGTCCGACTCTACACTGTTGTTTATTGTCATATGATATGTGACATAGCCTGATAATCCTACGGTAGTGCTGATAAGGAAGATCCCTTTGTGCACAAGTATTTTGCTCCAGACTATACATGTATACCTAAAATATGGACAACGGTCAAGGCCTTTGATTTGTGGCCATTTTGTGAAAGCATGCCGTTGGGGGAAAAAGCCTTCAGATTTACAGTGTGCAATATTGTGACCTGTTAGAGTTTGGTATAATGTGATAAGTATACAGTAGGTTCAAATCTTTTGAATTATCATGGTGAGTTAGCATGCAAATTGCTTATTGTTTTTCTTCTAATTTTTCAATTTTTCTCTGGTCCTGGGTTAGTGGTGGTAGATCGATTGTCCTAATTAGAAGACAAAAGATAGGCTACTACCCGTACAGAACAGAATCGATTCAACAATCACACCTCATTTGACGAAAGGCAATACAGCATATACAATTACATATTAGTGTGCATGAAATATATACAATGGTAAATTATATAGGGAGAAGGGTTACCAGTATTGGCTGCAAAGCAAAATCGTTTAATAATCCGAACTGGGTCACCTCGATACCCCATCCCCATTTTCTCTTCCCAGGCATCTTTGCCCCACCATCTGACCTTCTAAACCAAGCTTTTCCCCACGTAACCCAATTTGAGATTTGTCATTAAAGATGCACGTGAATTGAGTGACCATGCACTGCTACCCTCAAAAATGGATCTCAATATGGCTCTGTCAAGGCAATGTGCTCATCCTTCAGTTTGTCCATATAGTCTTCTAAAGGACATGATTGCTGAACACAACATCAAATTTAATTCTCTCTCTCTCTCTAATCGAGGAATCATCCCATAACCCAAAATATTCAGAAAGCTTACAGGACGAGTCACCATGTACAAAATGTAATAACATCATCAAAAGAATTAAAAGAAAGAAATATTTTATTGTTTTTTTCAGATTGACTCAGATTATGATCCAATGATAGACTTGGCTTAATCCTAAATCATCATGAATTTCGCTTCGAAGTACGTGTTCAACTACTCTGACTCCGATGAGGAGTCTGTATCTGATGATGAATTCCAGCGTGGTATGAGTGTCAGGTAAGTCTTTATTTAGGCCAAGAATTATTTTTTACTTCCTGGTTAGCGACACTTAATTCTCAATAATCCTGCCCATGCTCATCAACAATTTCTCAGCAAAGTTATCTCCCTTTATATGAGAGTCATTGAACTAGAATTTGTTTGTAGGTGATGTTAGGAAGTTTGTTAGATGATGAAATAGTGAAGGAAAATGCTTGAACCAGCTTTTGTTTTTATTCTCAGTTTACAGAATCTTCAACCAGAAACAGATTAGACAGTGAAAAACATATTTCTGTTTTATTCTATTTTCCTGCGCTGACTTTTTTTCCAAACATTAATAAAATGAAATCCAATTCTGTGGGTGGTAGGATTAATAAAGAAATGGATTCTATGGGTGGTGGGTAAATAAAACCAATGGTGTCAATGTCTGGTCGTTGTTTTCATTCATTTATTTATTAAAACACTACCCGAAGTGTTGTCTGTTCTTTTGTATATGTAATTTCTCGCTGGCAACCCTCGTATCTTCCTGGAAGTTCCTGATCGTCTCATTCAGTCACCTCCGTGAAAAGCGCCCTCTTTGGAAGAATGTGGTCTTGTCAGAGTTGTCTCCCCTTTTCATTTTTTTTTGTAAAGTTACTAGCAATAAGTTGATTTACGAATTAAATTTGTTCCCAGAATCTTAAAAATTGTATTAGCCCAAAATAATGTGAAAGCTGGTCGTATATTCGCATGTGACGATATATACAAATCTGCCCGTTGAGTACCGAGGCGAAGTTTTGCTTCCATATTCTTCCGACCTTGCTGACGGTCTGTTCGACTGGCATGACTGTTGAGCATCAAATTCAATATGAAATCCGTCAGAATTTTTTAAAATTCAATCAATTTGGCGGCATAATTTTCAAAGCAGTGGTTTCAACGATATGGATCAACTAAAAAATCTGAACGACGAAGGACATAATTTACGCTTCAAAAAAGCAGTTGACACGGTCGGCATGGTCACAGTGAATAACTCCGAACCTGTTGATCTGGCGACATCAGCAGCAAATGATGATAATGATGAACCAAAACGCAAAAAAAACAGCGTTCGCATGCCTTTTCTTGCATTAAATTTAATGACTTTTCAAGGTCCTACAGCGATTATTCAAGTACCCAATTCAAGCCAATTTTAGGAAAACGGACGTGTTCGAATGATCTTTTTTTGACGCGAGAAGCTAAATGGCGGACTTCTTCATCTTTGATCGTTTTTAGTGAATTATCCATTGCCTCTTGCATTTCCTATCATTATTATGTCTCCCCCAACTATGTTGGGGGGAGACATCTAGTGTTTGTGCTGTCTGTCTGGATGTCTGTCCGTCCCCTTGCCTTGTCTGCAAGATATCTCGAGAACTACTGGATGGAATTTCACCAAACTTGGATGGAATCTTCATTGGGATAGCCCCCTCATTTGATTAGGTTTTGGTGTATGTGCGTGCATTCATCCGTGTCCGGTGTCCGTCCGTCCGTCCATCTACTTGTACATGTATATACAGGCCTTGTCTGCAAGATATCTTGAGAACTACTGGACGGAATTTCACCCCACTTGGATGGAAGCTTCAGTGGGATAGCCCCCTCATTTGATTAGATTTTGGTGTGTGTGCGTGCGTGCATTCATCCATGTCGGTGTCCGTCCGTCCGTCCATCTACTTGTACATGTATATACAGGGCTTGTCTGCAAGATATCTGGAGAACTACTGGACGGAATTTCACCAAACTTGGATGGAAGCTTCATTGGGATAGCCCCCCTCATTTGATTAGGTTTTGGTGTATGTGGGTGCATTCATCCGTGTCCGGTGTCCGTCCGTCCGTCCATCTACTTGTACATGTATATACAGGGCTTGTCTGCAAGATATCTGGAGAACTACTAGATGGAATTTTACCAAACTTGGATGAAAGCTTCATTGGGATAGCCCCTTATTTGACTAGGTTTTAGTGTGTGTGCATGTGTTCATCCGTGTCCGGTGTCCGTCCGTCCGTCCATCTACTTGTACATGTATATACAGGCCTTGTCTGCAAGATATCTTGAGAACTACTGGACGGAATTTTACCACACTTGGATGGAAGCTTCAGTGGGATAGCCCCCCCTCATTTGATTATGTTTTGGTGTGTGCGTGCATTCGTCCATGTCCGGTGTCCGTCCGTCCGTCCATCTACTTGTACATGTATATACAGGGCTTGTCTGCAAGATATCTGGAGAACTACTGGACAGAATTTCACCAAACTTGGATGGAAGCTTCATTGGGATAGCCCCCTCATTTGATTAGGTTTTGGTGTATGTGCGTGCATTCATCCGTGTCCGGTGTCCGTCTGTCCATCCATCTACTTGTACATGTATGTACAGGCCTTGTCTGCAAGATATCTTGAGAACTACTGGACGGAATCTCACTCCACTTGGATGGAAGCTACAGTGGGATAGCCCCCTCATTTGATTAGGTTTTGGTGTGTGTGCGTGCATTCATCCATGTCCGGTGTCCGTCCGTCCGTCCATCTACTTGTACATGTATATAGAGGGCTTGTCTGCAAGATATCTGGAGAACTACTGGACAGAAATTCACCAAACTTGGATGGAAGCTTCATTGGGATAGCCCCCTCATTTGACTAGGTTTTGGTGTGTGTGCATGCGTTCGCCCGGTGTCCGTCCGTCCGTCCATCTGCTTGTACATGTATATACAGGCTTGGTCTGCAAGATATCTTGAGAACTATTGGATGGAATTTCACCAAACTTGGATGGAAGCTTCATTGGGATAGCCCCCGCATTTGATCAGGTTTTAGTGTATGTGTGCATGCATTCATCCGTGTCCGATGTCCGTCCAACCGTTCATCTACTTGTACATGTATATACAATGAAAATCGCTTCTTTGTAATTAATATTTTTAGATACGCAGCTTTGTTTAAGATACTTATTGCTACATTCATTTTATAGCACTTTCCCTTAAATTATGTGCCCATTCAAGGCAAGGTGGGAGGTTGGGGGAGACGTATGTTTTTGCTCAAAAAAACAACCAGCATAGGCTTCATGCCGGAGCGGCAACTCAAGGGTCAAAGCGGAACCTCTAGTTTTCTCTCTTTGGAGAGCAATGCATTCTTCCTGCTCTTTAACCATGAAATTAGGTTCGAGTAATTGACCGCAATGATCGGCTGACAATGAAGAGATTAGCTTCATCGGACGCCCGGCCAATTTAAAATCACAAATTCGCGTACATTACGGTAATTTCCCTATTAATTCGCGATGTAGTGATGAAACTCAGCACTCCAAAAATTGGCTACTTTCGAATTATTTGTTGAGCGAATTCTAGAAAAACGCGAGTGTTCGAATTAAATGTCGCGCCGACTTTCACGGAGAATCCAAAATGGCGGACCGCTTCGCCGTGGTCGTAGTGATCGTATTTATTACCGTGTATTAACTTTGATATCTCATCAGTTTCCATAAAATGCAGTGTATGATGTCAGAAAATCTCCTCTACCCTGATAAAGGCGTCTAATTTTATTCGAGGAAGTCGAGCATATTTATCGAGTGACAAGTTCAGCACGATCATGCAGATTTTTGAGCTGACGTCCGTAAATTCGCGTCCATAATAACATCGTAAAAGGCCAAAACATTGAACGTATTCCTTCCTTTTTGTTCAGTATTAGCTATGATCTATATTATGAAACCTAACTGACATGGAATTGAATGAATATTCTGGAAATATAAAACTATACACATATTAGAGTATTCCATGTTCGAGTCGTTCGGTATGTCGACGTTGTTGTTGTGAACCCTGAAAATGAACCAACGGCAAATTTGTGTAGGATTGTATCACGAAGTTTTAGACAGATTAGCGGACTGTCATAGACTTTTTGGTCTTCACTATGCATGATTTTACACACACCATCCAGGACTTGAATAAATATCCCGGACCTATGACACAAAATTAATGTTGAATTAACGGCGGATTGTACAAGAGAACCGAGTGTCAGTCGGCAATACACGTTTCGATTGGTTTGTTTCAAGTATGAGAATATCTATTACGGTATCGGTACTGTAACAGTTTACTAAAAGTAAAAGTCGAAGTATGATATCGTTTTGAATATTAATTAAATACTGGTATGTTCTCATCTCCGAAACTTTATCTAATGCCATTTAAATGTTTCTCAAATTTGTTTAGCATATAGAGTAATGGAATGGCGATAGCGATGTTTTGATTCTTAGTGTAAAAATGCGCGGTGTAATTCCAAAGAATTTTTGATTGCTGGAATTTGGGTAAGTTTGTGGGTATTCGTAAGAAATATTTTCATTCACAATAAAATATTTAACAAAACCGGAAAGAGTAAGTCTTTATGATAACTATATTTGAACAAAACAGAGCACATGCAGAGATGATTGTTGTCGGCGCTTCACATCGCAAAATTTGTTTGTGTCCCCTGGTGGGAAAGCTGACGTTTGTCAACTGTGTGATTTCCTGTCTATGTTTCATTAAACGATAGATGCAATCAAAGCCAAGATATAACAAGTTTGAATGAGGTATTGTGAAATTTACAGGACGAACAAGGGCCACACATTAACACACAAACCCATACTGCAGCGTTAATTTGAAACCCCTTTGAATTGCCTCTTGCTGGTGAATCGCGCATCCTCACACAGAGCTGAATTTGGGCTTCCGAAGGGACAAGGTATTCCCCAGGCAGTCAATTCAATGTTATTACACACGATCTCATTTGCATATGAATAAGTGTCATTTCCAGTCTGGGTGAAACTTGCATGCTGCACGTGGACTCTCCTATTTCACTATATATTTCATGCTGTTCAGATTCTCTCCACTGGAAACTGCATCTTGTCACCCCTATCCTGACTTTGGATTCTTCCATTTTATGTGGTTTTCTCTGGAGGACAAGCTGTGCTGAATGGGGAAATAGCTGGACAGGCTAAAAATAAACTAAACACTTCATTAGCAAACTATCCCGGTACTCAAAACAATGTAGCCATTGACAATTTAAATATCAAAGGAGACTGCAGCAAATGCCATTCATGTGGAGGCTTGGTGTTTCAGTAGGAAATTGAGGGGCACTGAGGGGGTATACTATTATGTCGTGCGATGTGAACACATCGTTTCAAGTTTGTTTCCTATACAGGGAATCTTAATAATGATAATAATAAAAATACGGCCTCTTCACGAACATGCTATTAGATATTGTATTGTATGTTGAGTAGAATGCAGGACGCGTCAGATCGATCACCGTAATTCTGTAGGTTTGTTTACGGTCAAATATACTTACCACATGGGGTCTGCGTAAATACCTCACCTTGTCGTGTAGATAATAACACGGACGTATGGACTGTTAGGGGGAGGGAGGGGGAATGGATGTTCTGAAAGAAAAAAGGAAACCCTTTCACCATTGTTTGTGATCTTCCAGGCTTGTCGATACGTTGTCATGCACAAACAAGTGATGCTCGAGAATTGTAGTCCAGATTTTTTATTTTTAGAAATTTTTATTGATCAAAATACTAAAATAAAATCAACGTTAAATGTACATCCTTCCAAAAGGCTTTTCGTGATGGCTCATTTTTGACGTCAAATAATGGTCGTTTGATTGTCCACTTCACCTGAAAATATAACGAATAGCGTACAGCATACCGAAAGGTTAAATCGCATCTTGCTTTCCCCAAACGAAGAATTCAGTTGCTGTGAAGAAATCTGATGCAATTCACCAGCACACACGTTACAACTTGATATCTCCGCGGGAACGTCACCCGACAAAGTTTGAACTCTGCTCCCTTCCAGTGCCTCCTTTGAACACGGCCCAAGTGCCTCCCATACGAATAATACAGGGCAGGTCGGGCAGGTAAATGGGGGACAGCGAGGGGTTTAGCATATACGACGAACAAATATATTAACGTTGAAGATCTCTCAAATTTGTTACTTAAAATAACGTGTGTTTTTCAAATAAAGGAATGCTGGTTTAAAGAAAGATATTTGATATACGAACGCTGGAAACTGAAGAATGATTTAATAGCGGGCTGTGTGCAGACAATCGACCATGTGCGGGGGACTACCGTATATATTTTTCCCGACTGCGGCGAAACGCGATCAAGTTAGGATAAAATTACAGGACTGCGGAGTTAATTGAATCAATTGTTTTCCTTATAGACTGTAAGTAATAGTAATTCAGTCTGATTATATTGTACCATTCCCTGTTGTTTCTCTGCGCTTACAAATAATAGCATACGCCGATATACTATACGAGATTCTAGTAGCCTAACATATTCACTTTACTTTCATCGGCACGAACTCCGTGGCGAAAACGGGAGTGTTCGAATTTATTGTTTCACGGATATTGAAAATGCTCCCGTGTTCGTTTTATTAGGATGGACAAAATCACGACAGCGGAAAAATCGGCCGTTTTCGAATTAAATTTGGAAGGTGAATTAATAGGGAAATTACCGTAGTACATACGTGACAAGAACATATTCTGTCACTTAGACATTCTGATATTTTCTTTATTTTCTCTGCAGTACATGCTTGAAACCTTGCAGAATTTTTGTCACGGCCGACAAGACTATGTCCAACTATCCCGGTTTCGCCAATGATGTCAAAGGGGAAAATATATAAACGATCTAATGAAGAAACACAGATTACGTCATTTTCAGATTGAGAATCAAACCTAATAATTTCTTGATTGCTCTTCATAGGGAAATATTGTGGAAGGGCTTTTCAAACTGTTTATGTCAATAAAACGAACAGCAAATTAATCAAGCGCCTGACACTATTTAAAGTCCCATATCAGGGCCAACTCATGTGAGACCCATATCAGGGCCAACTGATCTGAGACAATACAATCTTCCCAGCTGGAACGAGCTCATCCCGCCCGGTAATTATATCGGCTAAACGAAAGACATGAATTGCTTGACCTTTCTAACAATTCACTGTATCCATTCGTTCCTTGATTAACAGATGTATTAAAATACTTTCACAGAATTGGGTGGGGTCACTAGAATGAAAGTTTCAACATGCCACGTGTTGGTTGAACATTTTCCCGCCATACGGAGTTCCAATAACATAACGTGATCAAGCCTTGGATAGCATGGCACGTGGGTCAAACTTGCGGTTGTTCACGGTTCCCGCTTCAAAATATATTCAGCTAACACAACGTCAATGTATAATGCCTTCGTAAAAGTGAGATCAGGACTGCAATGAAAATAAAAAAAAATGTTTCAAACCTGAAAAAGAATTCCCTTTTACCTCTCTCCGATCGTTATTCTGGCTTGAAATATGGCTCGACTGCAGCTGTTCTGTCATTTATTGGCTATACACTCACCTGTTTACCCAGTTTTATTCAAGTATATTTTGGCCTAACATGATCCGCATCAATCCACAATTTACGTTTTAATTAATCTGAAAATTGGATCGATCTGTTTCAGATGTATCTATGCTTGATTTGAAAATATAGTAGAATAAATGTAGGTTTATTCCATTTATTAAACGGCCAATAATCTCGGGCTATCTTACGTAAACGCCTCTTCCGACATTCAACTTTTGTGTCAATAATCAGATCACAAGTACCGTAATTTCTTCACTAATACTGTAAAAAAAACTCACCTCAATTACGTTATTTTATTGCAAAAGAAATTTGGTTTATTAAAAACCGTATGTATTTCTATTCCGATTTTCCACTTCAGTTGCTGCCTTGTTCACGCCAGCTCTTTTTATCCAGTCTTTAAAATCTGGCAAAGTCAGTCATTCATCGTTAAATTTGCACTTTCCAGACGTTTTCAATTTTTGATATCAGAACAGATTACCCTAATAATTCATCTTCCAAATTTAATTCGAAAACGGCCGATTTTTCCCCTGTCGTGATTTTTTCCATCCTAATAAAACGAAAACGAGCATTTTCAATATACTCGTGAAACAATAAATTCGAACACTCCCGTTTTCGTCGTGGAGTTCGTGCCGCTGAAAGTAAAGTGAATATGTTACTCAGAATAATTTCTGTACAACTAAATCGTGACTAATGATATGCGTTGACACAGAAATAAAATACAAAAGTTCAGTTTTTGTGGTTGCGAATTCTCCATATATCATAGAACTATGATCAGAAGTCCCTAACCGGGTTCTCATTAGCAGGAGGTTGGAGGCGAAAATGCCCGTCAACTGGCCATTTTGAGGCACCTACGAGATCAATAGAAAAAAAATTAACGGCAATTTGAATGATATTTTCGATGTCTCATTTTCTTTAATAAACAGATGATATGGAAGGACAAAGATATAAATGTTTCCCTCTGCTTGTCCCTGTCAGGGCTTCGGCGTAATAGTTAGTTTGTGCACAACTCCTATGTCGAGGGAGCCATTATTTCATTTCTTAGGATGTGCATGATGTGTCTCATACATTTTGACTGCAGAAAGGGAGAAGTTGGGTATTTCATTTGTGCTACGGGGAGATGTCAACAGACATGGATGCTGGTGTTTTATTCACTCACCAATCCAGAACTACGTTTCCATGTAATAAAATGACAAACGTCAGTGTTTCCAACAACATGATAATCCAGTTTATAATCAACGAGGAATCAACTTTATGGAGCAGACGAACATAAAATATGCACCCTCGCTGGGTCAGTCACATTGACATCTCACGAGTGACGTTGTAGACAACCCGATCATCATTGCAGGAATTTAGAGGTTTAGTTTTTATACGCCCGCCCAAAAGGCGGTCGTATTATGGGATGGCGGTTTCCGTCCGTCTGTCCGTCTGTCCGTCTGTCCGGTTCTCGTGTCCGGTCTATATCTGGGACAGTTTCCTATTCACAGCTCCAATTTTTGGTGAGTGGATACCCTACCGGGAGACGATGTGTCGCGTACCAAAATGAAGGTCAAGGTCACAGGTCAAAGGTCACTGGCATAAAAAACAGGAAATCACTGAAGTGCTCGTGTCCGGTCTATATCTGTGAACGTTTTCTATCCACAGTTGCAATTTTTTGTGAGTGGATACGCCAGGTGGAGACGATGTGTCGCGTACCAAAATTAAGGTCGAGGTCAGAGGTCAAAGGTCACTGTTGTCAAAAATCAGGAAATCATTGATCGTTGTTAGTTTTCTATCTACAGTTCTAATTTTTGGTGAGTGGATGCCCTAGGGGGGAACGATGTGTTGCATATTAAATGTAGGTCAAGGTCAGAGGTCAAAGGTCAGTGTGATCGAAAAATCAGGAAATCGTTAAAAATTTCTAATTTTTTGTGAGTGGATTCAATAGGCGGAAATGAAGTGATGCATACCAAAAATTAAGTCAAGGTCAAAGGTCACTGACCCCAAAATTAGGAAATTATTAAAAATAACATTTTTTGTGTCAGTAGAAACATTAAGGAGACACAATGAGTCACATACCAAAATGTAGGTCAAGGTCAAAGGTCAAGGTCACTATGACCCAAAAATCGTGAAATTGTTAAAAATCATGATTTTTTGTGTCCATTGAGAAATTGAGGGGAGACGGTTTGCCATGTACCAAAATTTAGCCCAAGGTCAAGGTCACTGTGACCCCAAAATCAGGAAATCATTAAAAATCATGATTTTTTGTGTGCATTGATAGATTGAGGGAAGACGATGTGTTGTGTATCAAAATTGAGGTCAAGGTCAAAGGTCAAGGTCACTGTGACCCCAAAATCAAGAAATCATTAAAAGTCACATTTTCATATGCCTGTCGAAGACGAGGTCATGTAATGCGATGTTGAGTTCTGTCCATTCATCCATTAACATTTATTGTTCATGCGATAGCTCTAGTTTCAAGGTATGGATTGGTACCAAACTTTTAGTATACCTTACTCGCATGGCAAAGTGGAGCCATACATATGAGATCAATTTGTCAAAGGTCTAGGTCGCAGTCCCCAAAACTGAATCAAGCTTAGCTGACTAAATGTGTTGGAATATTGTTGGAATATTCAAAAGTCTTTCCCCTCCATTTATATGATATTGTCCTGTTGAGTTGTCTCCCATGTTTGAAACGCTTCATTTAGTTAAACTGTTGTGAAATAAAAACCATACATTTACTAATTTAACGGGGAAAGGAGTCCTTTATGAACTTCACACCTGTTTATTAACTCAGGAACAAAGGTTTACTTCATCACTTTCTTCTTCATTCACGAAAAATTATCTCGTCTGAAAGGAATCCATTTGCAGGGAAACTGCTATTTTCTTGTGTTTGACTATTGTCGATTTCAGTGTGGGATATGTGAGCTCTCAGCTCTTGCTTCAAGGTCAACCAGTTACCAAGAGTTCAGCTCATTTTAGTTTAACATTCAATATAAGATGTGATATATGTTGCATTCTCATAAGCAAAAAATTGTAGACCTTTCTCTGGATTGCTAGATCAATTGGAATCAAGGCTATTAAACAACCTTGAAATTTGAACCAATGTAATTCCAGATATACGGGCGTATATTGAAGCCCCTTGGGCTCTTGTTATGTATTTTCAATCCTTGACAAGCTGGACATTTCACTTTTTACTTCATGTTTGATGGATAATGAACCAAACGTCGGCATCACGGTACAGATTTAGCCGGGAAATATGGTCGACTGACTGCAGGCACGTGTCGCAATACTGTCGGGCTACCACCCCTATTGCGGTAATGGAAACTTCCACTGACCCGATGTTGTAATCCCACAAGGCAACCTCCCCACAGCGCATGCTCCATTTCGCAGGCTCCATTACCATCCCTGCCACCAATAGCGGAAGTTGACCTTTACTACGTTGCTATGACGTATAGGGGAAACCAATCAACGCACGGTTCAGTTTGAATCCGACCGAACAACTCCTTTAGTGTTGCACATGAGCGAACTACTTTTCATATGCTCTGTCCAGATAAACAGGGAAAATTATCTCCAGATAAATCTTTTTAACGCTAGGTCAACAGTGGTATTATGCAGACTTGAAAAGTAATCGAAATGTTCGGTCAACATCTATTTTACTATATATGATGTCACTTCCGGCGATGTGCGCGAAGGCCCCGAATCCGGTCCAAAAATCTGACTGGTGGCTGGGCAACCACCTCGCTGGGGGTCTAATAACACCCCAGCCACCAGTCAGATTTTTGGACCGGATTCGGGGCCTTCGCGCACATCGCCGGAAGTGACATCATATATAGTAAAATAGATGTTTAACGAAAATTTTGATTACTTTTCAAGTCTGCATAATACCTCCGTTGATCTAGCGTTAAAAAGAATTATCTGGAGATAATTTTCCCTGTTTATCTGGACAGAGCATATGAAAAGTAGTTCGCTCATGTGCAACACTAAAGGAGTTGTTTGGTCGGATTCAAACTGAACTGTGCGTTGGTTGGTTTCCCCTATACGTCATAGCAACGTAGTAAAGGTCAACTTCCGCTATTGGAGGCAGGGATGTTATCAACCACCTCGCTGGAGGTCTAATAACACCCCAGCCACCAGTCAGATTTTTGGACCGGATTCGGGGCCTTCGTGCACATCGCCGGAAGTGACATCATATATAGTAAAATAGATGTTTAACGAAAATTTTGATTACTTTTCAAGTCTGCATAATACCTCCGTTGACCTAGCGTTAAAAAGAATTATCTGGAGATAATTTTCCCTGTTTATCTGGACAGAGCATATAAAAAGTAGTTCGCTCATGTGCAACACTAAAGGAGTCGTTTGGTCGGATTCAAACTGAACCGTGCGTTGGTTGGTTTCCCCTATACGTCATAGCAACGTAGTAAAGGTCAACTTCCGCTATTGGAGGCAGGGATGTTATTGGAGCCTGCGAAATGGAGCATGCGATGTGGGGAGGTTGGTGGCTGGGGTGTTATTAGACCCCCAGCGAGGTGGTTGCCCACAAGGCTTCCCGACGAATCGAATTGGAAGAGTTCACTTTCAAAATAGGGAAGTAAGGCACAAAAGTTTTCAACACACATATCGCTTTTCAACAAAATCAACGTGAGGGCAGATTTTTCTTTCGTTTCGTAGACCATATTTTCTTTGTATTTCATTCTTGAAACTTGCAACTCTGGTGGACAAATTCACGACCTACGCAATTTAATGATAACAAGCTAAGTAGCTAGCAGGTCCTCCGCCAAGTAGCCTGTTTGAGAGCATACAGCATATACGCTTCCAATATCTCCTGAAATATAACTTGGAAAGTTGATAGGTGTATGTGGAAAGAGACGTTCATCTGGAATTGTTGAGACAATTTGAGGAGGTTTGGGAAGCAGTAATGGGTAGTGTAACACTGGAATGTAAGTCTGTAGTTGTATATGGATTTGTGGATGGTGAGGTTTATAAATCGATGAGTGGAATAGATCAAGATATCGAGTTCACAACACAGATGGGTACAATATGGGTGAGTGAAATCCAAGATGGTCAATGGCAGCCATCTTGGATTACATACTACCTCAATGAAAATCAATACCAATCGCTGTCTAACTGATGTGAAGCACCGTCTCGAGTTTGAAGTTGATTGGTCAAATTGTTGTCGAGATATCAAGTTCACAAGATCCGAGACGGATGGAATCCAATATCGTCAATGGCAGCCATCTTGGATTTGTACCTCAGTGAAAATCAATACCAATGGCCGTCTAATTGATGTGAAGCACATTCTCAAGTTTGAAGTCGATTGGTCAAACTGTTCTCGAGATATCGCGTTCACAAGATGTGGGATGGACAGAATCCAATATGGTCAATGGCAGCCATCTTGGATTATGTACCTCAGTGAAAACCAATACCAATGGCCGTCTAACTGATGTGAAAAACCTTCCCTAGTTTGAAGTCGATTGGTTGATTTGTTTTTGAGATATCGTGTTAACAAGATGTGGAACGGAGTGAATCCAATATGGTCCATGGCAGCCATCTTGGATTACGTATCTCAGTGAAAATCAAAACCAATGGCCGTTTAACTGATGCGAAGCACATTCTCAAGTTTGAAGTGGATTGATCAAACTGTTGTCGAGATATCGCGTTCACAAGATGTGGGATGGACAGAATCCAATATGGTCAATGGCAGCCATCTTGGATTACGTACCTCAGTGAAAATAAATACCAATGGCCGTCTAACTGATGTGAAGAACCTTCCCAAGTTTGAAGTCGATTAGTTGAATTGTTCTCGAGATATCGTGTTCACAAGATCTGGGACAGATGGAATCCAATATGGTCAATGGCAGCCATCTTGGATTACGTACCTCAGTGAAAATCAATACCAATGGGCGTCTGACTGATGTGAAGAACATTCCCAAGCTTGAAGCTGATTGGTGGAAATGTTCTTGAGATATCGCGTTCACAAGATGTGGGACGAGCAGAATCCAATATGGTCGATGGCGGCCATCTTGGATTACGTACTTCAGTGAAAATCAATACCAATGGCCGTCTAACTGATGTGAAGCACCTTCTCAAGTTTGAAGTCAATCGGTCAAATTGTTCTTGAGATATCGCGTTCACAAGATG
Organism: Hanleya hanleyi; assembly: GCA_036873755.1. Lineage (NCBI taxonomy): Eukaryota > Metazoa > Mollusca > Polyplacophora > Lepidopleurida > Hanleyidae > Hanleya > Hanleya hanleyi. The sequence goes on along the minus strand of JAVTVY010026444.1, from coordinate 80,951 downwards.
TGGGACGGACAGAATCCAATATGGTCGATGGCGGCCATCTTGGATTACGTACCTCAGTGAAAATCAATACCAATAGCCGTCTAACTGATGTGAAGCACCTTCTCAAGTTTGAAGTCGATTGGTCGAATTGTTCTCAAGATATCGCGTTCACAAGATGTGGGACGGACGGAAGGACGGACGGAAGGACGGACGGAGGGACGGACGGAAGGACGGACGGCTAGCATTTCCAAGTCCTCCCACCACTTCGTGGCGGAGGACAATAACTACACAGGGACTGCTTGAAGTTGAAGAAAAAGAAAAAAACATTTACGGCAACAGATGGCTGATAAAAACTTTTGGGTTGGTAGCTTTTTGATGGGGAGGGCGGGTTACGCCAACTGACATATTTTAAGGATGGCCCCGAGTCTTTTAAGGCCTTTGTGCTGGCATCCATTTAGGCACTCAAAATATAACAAAGATACAAGCCTGAGCTCCCATGTGCACAGCAATATTGAAACATATTTCCAAGAAATGCTTCACCCATGTCAAAGAGATATAAGAAAGCAACACATTTTTATACGTATTAACTAATCAAATTATTTAACATTTACAGTATAATGGAAAATATATTGAAAATTTGTTTTTGAATTCTCCAAAAGTATTTTGGGGTTGAATATTCATTACACACGTCAGATAGGCATTTAAGCCAAAGTCATTGTATCAAGCCAGTGACTGCAATCTATTCAGGCAACATGTCTTTGAAATGTAAATGAGTGGCAGGCTGCTTCTGACAATCTTGACTGGCAGAAACTTTTGTTTGGGGCTTTGAGAAAAATTGGGATCTGGATTCTACAGGTGACCTGCATTTACAAGCCCAGTGTATTGATTCCTTCAGTGTTTCCTACTTCTTTGGCTTTGGAAGAATATTTGCATATGAACTTGGGTGTATGCTTTAGCCTGCAAGACCTTGCAACCCTGTCTGTGACTGAACAGTGGAACTGTCTCCACCACAGGTACCATGAGCACAAAGGCTGGGCAATTCTATTTGAACAGTTTAGGTATTTTTACTATCAAGTGTGCAAAATGCTGTTGTATTTGTAATGTCTATGGAGAATTGAAGAAAACAGATTTTCTAAATCTTGAGAATTATCCATCATATCTTTGGTGTTATGCTGTTTTGCAAGGTTTTAATTAAAACAGTCTCTTGCCATATTATACAACTTCGACATGGGCGAGAAATTTTGTGCAGGTATGTTCTAGTATTGCTGCCATAAATGGAAAGAAACGCTTGTCAAGGTGAGGTTACAAGGATGGATGCCATAACAAAGGCCTTAAATGAACTATGATAGAGATATCAAACATAATACACGGTTTAGGCCAGAGCATATGTACAGGAGCGACGGATGGAAAGGGGAAACACAACAGGAGACAGAAACAACGATCGTCAGTGGAGTTTTTATTCCATTTTGCTGGACTGCCAACCATACTTACCTATTACAGTAAAATTCAAGCACTTTCAAGGACGTACGGGAAAAAAATCTAACTTTCAAGGCCTTGAATTTTCAATATAAAAATTACAAACTTTTATGGACCCGTGCGAACCATGAAAAAATTACAAATATTGGCCCGGGAAGTGATCTCCATAAACAACAACAACAACGACCATGGTAGGAGGCCAACGGTTTTTTTTGGTTTTTTTTTCTATGGGTGGTGGGATGCCTAGATAATTGAATTCTGTGGGTCCTTGTTGTGGCAGTAAATTCATTTCTATGGGTGGTGGGTAGTAAAAAACTCGCCCATCCGCCCCCCCCCCCCCATACCTTTTTTTCTGGAATAGCCCTAATGTGAAAGTCAAATTTCATCAAAAATTACATATTTGGGGATATTTTTTTAAGAAAGATGATATGAATCGCTCAAATTTGGCAATTTTATTCAAAATAGTATGGACTGCATCCCACTGAGGAACTTGACAATTAAGCATCATGTAATTATAAATCTTTCCTAGAATAATGTTCTCCTTTGAGAGGCTAGATACCTTTACTTTTACTTTTGTCCCAGTTGCCTCTCTGACATTTGAGCATGATAATTCTTTGCGAACAAATACATAAAAACAGGCTTAACTACCTGTAGTACTCACAACGCATCTGGGCAGAACTTTCCATGGTCTGCAGCAGAGGGTTGGTCCGAAAAGATTTTTGCCAGGTGTGCGGGGAGAACCTGATTTTGAGATGCACATAATTTATGGAGATAGTTTTGTCATGGTATTATCAAGTATTATTATTCCTGTGGCACCAGAATTACAGTGAATTTGAACGTAACCATATATTGTTGTCAAGGACAAACAGTGTGTTTGTCAGTCCACGCAACAGCGAGGTGTGTAGGTATTGTACTCATATAAACCTGTGTTAATAATGAAATGTGTATAATTTGTCCTGCTGCAGTGATGATTCAGATGAAGATGACCTGACTACAAGACTACCCGCCGCCTCTGCTGGCGCCATACCTGCGAGTAAGGACTCTGGACTGGACGTTGACTCTGTGGACAAGGCAGAAACCTCTCTTGACATGGCCAAGACCATTGGCAAAGGCCCTCTCAAGACAGACAAACGTGGTTGGGTGGTGACGTCCAAGTCTCTATCAAATGTCTCACCTCCAGCCCGTGGAGCATGCCCACTGTCTCTATCAGATGTCCCACCTCCACCTCCACCCCCTGCAGCATGCCCACCTGGAGGAGCACCAAAGTCAAGAGGTGGGTTCTATCACAGACTGTCCTGTGCCAGTTAAGACTATACCGGTAGACTTGTGCTAGTTTGGTAAAGTCGGGTGATGTTCACAGCTCTGAGGCCTGTGCTGTAATATTTTCTCAATTAACCTAATATAGATGTTGACCAAACAATAGGTGACCTATGATAACCTGTAGTAATCTGTAACCAGTGTTTCAGGCTAAATACCTGCAGGTGTAGACTTTCCAAAAACTGCAGATGTGAAACTTCCAGGAGAAAGATGTTTACCAGTTCATCATAACAGCACACTCATCATAACAGCACACTGCTGTGTTTCTGTGCATGGTCCTGGTTTCACAGGGTTGCCATTATATGCTGCAGAACTACTAACTTAGCAAAGTAGCAGGGGGTCATCTTCACCTTTCAAGTTAAATATGTTCCATTATTTTGCCATGTGGGGTTGCCTGGGTTGACCTGGGATGTCATTGCGCACACCCCCGGGCATGGTAAGAAAGGAGACTCAGCCCCTTAGACAGCTTGTCATAAAAGGCGACTGAGGCACCCCTGGCGTTCTTGGGTGTGAAAAAGGGATAGAACCCTACCCCTGGAGTTTCCAGGTGTGAAAAGGAATAAGACCCAATGTCATGATATGACTGAAATATAGTTGAAAGCGATGTTAAATCATATTCACTCACTCACTCACTCACTCACCTTTGACCTGGTGAATGAGGGACATTCTTCAAGCCGTAAACACATGTGATGTCATGTTGTAAGGACGTTCTTTGATCTCCAAATATGGCAAGCAGTGTTTGTGTTGCTTTCAAATGAGAAAATTTTCATGTCCTTTGAGTAACCAGTCAAATTTCAATTTCGAAGAGGTCAAACGGGGGCACTTCTAATATGGATGACAAAATAGTTACAGTTATGAAACCACCAAAAGGGCTAGCGAGTTTTTGCTGACTGATATACGTAGCTCTGTCTAGCATGTCTAGTATATATTTCTGAAAGAGCATGATTAAGCTATTATTTTAAGACATAGCACTGCTATGATATAGAAAAATGAATCTCAAAAAAGCTTGCCTCACTTTTCCTAGAAAATCCCTTAAAATGTCAAAAAATGGTCAAATTCGGCTCAATTTCCAGAAAAATCTGTAAGAGCGATTGCAATTAAACTTCTTACTCACGTTCCCAGGCCCGGTCTCAATTTGGTGGGTCAACCTGCCGTTTTTTGTCAGATTTTCTTCCCATAAATGAGTCCTGATTTTTAGGCACATCCAAGGGGCATAACTGAGGCAGGACAAAATTTACGCCATGATCCCGATCACCGTGTAGACGAAACCATCCATCGATCTGCACGTGCTTGTTTGCAACGTTGATAATGCTGAATAGGAAGGTATTATAGATATAAGCTATTAAGAAGACAAGAAGAATTATGATGTAGCAGAACACGGCATTATGAAATTAGACCGGGGCCATTACTACGAAAGTTGGAGAGCCACCAGAATTAAACATCTGTTTATCCATGCAGTCAGGTTTGCTTCTGTAAACTCGCTGTATGATCTTACTACATATTTTATTTTCCACTGACTTGTTTTATTGCTTACGTACAGAATCTGTGTTATCTGATATATGAGAATTGTTTCATTTCATTCCACATATAACAGGGAGCGGGATTTTGGACAAACTGTTTGGAGCCTTTGGTGGTGGCAGTGGTGGAGGAGGAGGCGGAGGAGGCGGTAGTGAGAGGAGCAGTTCCTCAACACACAGACGAAAATACAAGTCTGCCCCACCCAAGAAAATGAGCCACTGGAAATCACCAATCGAAGTATCAGGTACTTGTTTATGTATGTAGTTTGCATATAATTTCATACAGGACGTTTGTGTATTATCGCTAGGTCACTCCTTGAGTGAACATTCTCATACAATCTGATTGAAAAGCCCAGACCCAGAAACCGATTCTCTAACTGGATCTTACCACTTTCTATCTCGAGGCCTTTCGGTGACCTTCTGGCACGAAAATAACTCATCTTTGACCAATCAACACGATGTATGAGATGGCACAACATAATATTATGGGACAGATATCTTATGTAACCAACTCACCAGGTTACTTGTATGACGAAGTCAAACTAGAGATTCATAGCTGCAGTGAAATATGACCGACTCATATTAATTATGTAAAGATATATATAATTATCTACTTTAAAGCATCTTTGTATATATCCAAGCATTATTTGAACTTGGGATGAGGGTGATATAAATAACACCATGTGGGGACATTTCATGCTTTGGATTGGTTGACAACTTCACCTGATTCTTTGGTCTCGAGCCCCCTTATGCTTTAAAAGTTGAATTCGTTTCATCGGCACTCTCCGTCCTACTATTTACGAGAGTAGGGAATTTCGAGGATCTCGACCGGCTTGACTTTGCACAAGAACAGACTCGAGAATAGGAGAGGATCAGATCCTTGGTCACCAGAGTGGATCTGTTTTCAATCAAATTGATTCTCATATTGAGTGATAATACTCTAATATAAAAGAAAGAAGCAAATTGCAAGATTTTCACTTAGTCAGTCGACTGATCAACCAGGTCCCACATCATGGCTTACAGGAACATACAAATGCCACACTACCTGGCTGTGTTTGTACATGTATAGCAGTTTCTTGCAGCAGTATTGCCTGAGACTCTCCAGAATATTGCTGAACATCCCTGAAATCATCTGTGGAAATCTGACCTTACTTGACCTCTGAACAACCAATCAATATACAAAACAGTTTGTTGTAAATGAATGGAGAATGAATCAGTAACTACACATGTCGATGATTTTTATACGCCCGCCAAAAGGCGGACGTATTATGTGATGGCGGTTTCCGTCCGTGTGTCTGTCTGTCTGTGTGTCCGCCCATCCGTCTGTCCGTCCCTCGTGTCCGGTCTATATCTGGGACCGTTTTCTATCTACAGTTCTAATTTTTGGTGAGTGGATACCCTACGGGGAGACGATGTGTCGCGTACCAAAATTAAGGTCGAGGTCAGAGGTCAAAGGTCACTGGCCTCAAAAACAGGAAAGCACTGAAGTGTTCGTGTCCGGTCTATATCTGTGAACGTTTTCTATCCACAGTTGCAATTTTTTGTGAGTGGATACACTAGGTGGAGACGATGTGTCGCGTACCAAATTGAGGTCGAGGTCAGAGGTCAAAGGTCACTGTTGCCTAAAATCAGGAAATCATTGATCATTGACAGTTTTCTATCTACAGTTCTAATTTTTGGTGAGTGGATGCCCTAGGGGGAATGATGTGTTGCATACCAAATGTAGGTCGAGGTCAGAGGTCAAAGGTCAGTGTGACCGAAAAATCAGGAAATCATTAAAAATTTCTAATTTTTTGTGAGTGGATTCAGTAGAGGGTAATGAAGTGTCGCATACCACAAAATAGGTCAAGGTCGAAGGTCAAAGGTCACTGTGACCCCAAAATCGGGAAATTATTAAAAATAACATTTTTTTGTGTCAGTAGATACATTAGTGGGACACGATGTGTCACCTACCAAAATGTAGGTCAAAGTCAAGGTCACTGTGACCCCAAAATCGTGAAATTGTTAAAAATCATGATTTTTTAGTCCATTGAGAAATTACAGGGAGCCGTTTTGTCATGTACCAAAATTTAGGTCCAGGTCAATAGACAAGGTCACTGTGACCCCAGAATCAGGGTCAAAGGTCAGTGTGACTTAAAAATCAGGAAATCATTAAAAATTACTAATTGTTTGTGAGTGGATTAAATAGGGGGAAATGAAGTGTCGCATAGCAAAAATTAGGTCAAGGTCAAAGGTCACTGTGACCCCAAAATCAGGAAATTATTAAAAATAATTTTTTTTTGTGTCAGTAGATACATTAGGGGGACACGATGTGTCACATACCAAAATGTGTCAAGGTCAAAGGTCGAGGTCACTGTGACCCCAAAATTGTGAAATTGTTAAAAATCATGATTATTTGTGTCCATTGAGAAATTACGGGGAGACAGTTTGTCAAATACCAAAATTTAGGTCATGGTCAACAGTGTAGGTCACTGTGACCCCCAAAATCCTGAAATTCATAAAAAAAAAATTGTGTCCATTGATACATTGAGGGAAGACGATGTGTCGTGTACCAAAATTTAGATCAAGGTCACTGTGACCTCAAAATTAAGAAATCATTAAGTCACATTTTCATATGCCTGTCCAAGACGAAGTCGTGTAATGCGATGTTGCATTCTGTCCATTCATCCACTAACATTTGTTGTCCATGCGATATCGCTAGTTTCAAGGTATGTATTGGTACCAAACTTTGAGTATACCTAACTCACATGGCAAAGAGGAGCCATACATTTTGAGATCAATTTGTCAAAGGTCAAGGTCACAGTCCCCCAAAACTGAATCAAGTTTAGCTGACTCTATGTGTTATATGTACATGTAGGTTGGAATATTCAGAGTTCTCTCCCATACATGTACATGGCATTTGTCCTGTGGAGTTGAAACAGGTACATTTAGTTAAACTGTTGTGAAATTAAAACCATACATTTACTAATTTAACGGGGAGAGGGGTCCTTTATGAACTTCATACCTGTTTATTAACTCAAGAACAAATATTTACTTCATCAGTTTCTTCTTCCTTCATCAGGACTGCACAAATTAAAAATTCTGATTAACACAAATATGGGTTAAGCTAAAATTTTTTGGGTAACCCTTCTCTGATTTGCATAACCCATCACTGTTGTATACAGGTTAATATCCGTAATTCAACTGAACTGAAAATGGGTTACACATAATGAAAATTGCGTAACCAAACCTACTGTTTGCGCAATTTGTGCAGCCCTGTTCATGAAAAATTCTCTCGCCTGAAAGGAATCCATTTGCAGGAATTAGATATGTGAGCTCTCGACTCTATATTCAAGGTCAACTTGTTACCAAGAGTTAAGCTCATTTTAGTTTATCATTCAGTCTAAGATGTGATATATGGTACATTGTCGGAAGCACAAAATTGTAGACCTTTCTCTGGATTGATAGCTACCAATTGGAATCAAGGCTAGTAAACAACCTCGAAATTTGGACCAATGTAATTCCAGATATACTGTCTTGTTGTTGGTTGTTTCGGCGGGAGGGGATCATAAACATGAGACTTAATTATATGTCAGAATAAAAGAGTTTTAAGCGCTGTCAAGTATGGATCATTCTCCCAACAGTTTACTGATGATAAATATCCACATCTTCTTTACAGCTGAAAGGTCAGCTTTACCTGGGGGTGAGAGGAACACTGCCTCGCCAAGTAGTCACAGACGCCATTACCGTAAGGCTGACACCAATGTGGTATCCATCAAATTCCAGACGTTGATCGCTCCCAGTCACATGCACACAGGTGACCCCGTTTACTGTAAGAAATGCAGTGGTATTTTATCTCGGATCAGTAAACTGGAGGAGGCAGGATCAGACAAGGTAAACATGGCCTAGTCTTGCATACAGTTGATGTTGGACTGTTCTCCCGCAGGGAGGTGGTGGCCAATGTATTCTAGCTAGTCTAATCTAACATTACACACTTCTACTTCATTTGCTTCTGAATTCTGATTCTGATTCTATTTTGTTGTATTTGAGGACAATTGTCACTTAGTCATCCTAAGGTGCCGGTTTTAGCATCATTTGAAAATATTCAGCAAATAAGATACAAATGTCCCTTATTATAACTCGTTTCATTATAAAGCAGGTTTCAGTACAGCACAGATGCTTATGTCCCCCAATATATATCAAGGATTCATAGAAGTCCAAATTTTTACTACCCAATACAAAATATTGAGGGTTTTTTATGCTCAAATTGAGTTTTTCCAAGTTTTTACGGCCCATCCACAAGCTGATATTGAGTTTTTGGATATTTTTACCACCCTACCAATTAAGATATTAACAAATAATTTCTGTAATACTGAAGTCAAACACCACATAAACCCACAAACTGTCAACAGGTCTGGCACACTTCACCTCTGATACATTTCACTGTAAAATCCAAATATAATTAAACGTTAATAACGCATTCAGGTGAAGCTGGTAACGTGTTTTATTTAGTTCTTACGTATCATAGATATTTATAATGAAATACTGAAATAAAATTTTAAGAAGTTTTCTGTTGGTTAATGTTTAACTTGAGAAATATAATGAAGACATTAAATTTGGACATAAATTAAAAACATTGTGTGATGGAAAAGAATCTAGTCCAATGGTACAGGCCATGACATTAGAGATCATTGCGTAACCCCCAAAAAGGTTACGGGTACTGCAGGTGCGTAACCTATTGGTTAGGTTACGCCAAACTTGACTGCGTTACCCAAAGGTTATGTGAAAAGGTTACGCAGAATTTAACAAAATGCTGGATGTCATCAATGTAAGCAACCGCCAGAACCTGGGTTAGATGGACTCTGTCGCCACTTTATTCAAGATTCCTGTTTTCGTCCTTACAATGATTAAAAAAGTTTTATAATTATAATAAAACAGTGTATTTTTTATTATTAAATCATTTTGGTCCAGGCATTTAGCAATATTTCGACCATAATCTGAATATAGTTTGTGTGATGGTGAATACTGACAGGTCAGTCTTTGGAGATTCACAAATTACGAAAGTATAAAAATGAAAACTGGACTCCGCATAAGCTCCTTCTGTCATGTACGTCAATGAAAAGAGTTTTCTTTTCAAATTTTAACTTTACAACACAGCCGGTAGTTTTATTTCAAAGTGTATCGCACTACTATCAGCGAAGAAAACCACATGGTAAATTTGTTCTCGTATTCCCGTCATCCCGCCAACTGAAACAGAAAGCACGTGGGGTTTGTCGTGTCTATGTAGTCTCTTGCTCAAGTTCATGTTGGGCTGCAGAGTTGCTCTTCACAGGTTGTACAGATTTCCTGTCAATCAGCGACCAATGGGAGCGCTTGATTTGGTGTTAGCCAATCTTCTGTTGTAAAGCACGTGTCGCAGACTGTGTGCGCCCTATGACTGTAGTCGAGACCCTGTCGTTATATCGTCGTCATCGTGATCTGCGCATGTCTCACACCTGAGTTTACTTCCGCTTTCTGTATCAAGCGTGTTATTGGCAAAACTTTGGCAATTATTTCTAGAACTGAAAATCCCCAAACATTCGAAGCCAGATTGTCGAAGGATCGGCGATGGATTTCACATCATTGAAATAATTTGCACCATTTCGAGGATTGAGTTTTCGTCAAAAATATTGAGTATTTCTTGCCCAAACGTACACTTTTGAGTTTTTTACTGTCCGTATTCAGTTTTTGACATTTTCTTACTACCGTTTAACGGTAGTAAGAATGGACGTCTATGAATCCCTGTATATCTGAGATATATATACTCATGATACTAGAGACTGGAAAGGTTGGTCCAAGCAAGAGCTATAGGCAAATGTCATAGCTTGTCTAAATCAGTTAATGGCCCAAAAACTGGATTAAAAAGTGTCTGTAAACTGGGACGTTGTCAAATGCAAGTCACACTATATGTCAATGGAACAGCTATAAATTTATCTGCCATGCCATGCTATAGTTTGTCAACAGATCATATTGTTGATGCAGGAAGTTGTCACTGGGACAAAGACATGTAGGTCTTCATCATAGGAGGTGCGAGTCACATGTGGGGCTCCAATATATTTTATACCAGATTTTAGTATCGTAGGCATCGAAATCCTGCTTCTGCAAATTCTCTAAAAAAAGAAAAAAAAGACAGCACCCATACTTGATTTTAATGCCTGTGATAAAGTTGCACAATCAATATGCCTCATCATTTTGGATGTCGTACTCTGTCTTAGAACTTTCATGGCACTATGACAGCTTCTTATTTGAGGATATGCAAGTCACCATTGTGCCTAAACCTTTTTAAACTATTGAAGGAAAATATGTATATATTGTCATTAAAATAATAATTATACATGGATATAGTATGTTAAAATTCATTTTTTAAAAGTATTACAAAAAAAGTGGGACAAAACTCTCCATGATAACATGATGTCATCTCTTACTATGATCCATATATTTTTCTGCAAGCTATGGCTGTGTGAGTTCTGTGGGGAGAGGAATGTACTGGACATTATGGATGAGGAAATACCCCAGATTGATGATGTGACCTTCATGTTAGAGCCGGCTCCTGCTACCACCACCAGTGGACCATCCGGTACAGACGAGTCACTCGTTATCTTCTGTGTGGATGTATCCGGCAGTATGTGTGTCACAACACAGGTATGTCAGAACTGATGTATGTCATCTTCGTTATCTGGGGGAATGTGTGTCACAACACAGGTATGTCATCTTCTGTGTCTGGCTGAATGTGTGTCACAACTCTGGTATATAATATTCTGTGTCTCAGTGAATGTTTACCACAACGTAGGTATGTCCTCTTCTGTGTCTGGGTGAATGTGTGTCACAACACAGGTATTTCATCTTCTGTGTCTGGGAGAATGTGTATCATGACAGGTATGTCAGCGGTGTCTGAGTGAATGTGTCACAACATGGGTATGTCATCTGTGTCTGGGTGAAGTGTGTCTCAACACAGGTATGCCATCTGTGTCTGGAAGAATGCGCTCCACAATGCAGGTATGTCATTCTTGTCTGGGTGAAAATGTGTCACAGCCAACAGGTAACACGATTGTTTCCATATATATAGTACAAAATAACAGTGTATCCTTATGAACCATATAGTTGTCCCCGCTACTTAGTAGGGGGGGGGGACTTAGAAACACCGCTGTCCGTAATTCCGTAATTCCGTAGTTCCGTAATTCCGTAAGATTTTCTTGTCCGGACAATAACTCGTGAACGATTTAACCGATCAACTTCAAACTTGGGGTGTGCCTTGACATTGGCGAGAGGACGGTTGGGATTGTTTTTCAGCAATGTGCATAATCCAATATGGCCGCCGTCAGCCATTTTGGATTATAAGCAGTTGGATCTTAGATTTTCTTGTCCGGACAATAACTCGTGAACGATTCAACCGATCTACTTCATATGTGGGGAGTGCCATGACATTGTTGAGAGGAGGATTAGGATTGTTTTTCAAGGAGGTGCTTAATCCAATATGGCCGCCATCAGCCATACCAATATGGCCGCCGTCAGCCATATTGGATTATAAGCAGTTGGATCTTAGATTTTCTTGTCCGGACAATAACTCGTGAACGATTTAACCGATCAACTTCAAACTTGGGGTGTGCCTTGACATTGGTGAGAGGACGGTTGGGATTGTTTTTCAGCAATGTGCGTAATCTAAGATGGCCGCCGTCAGCCATATTGTATTATAAGCAGTTGGATCTTAGATTTTCTTGTCCGGACAATAACTCGTGAACGATTTAACCGATCAACTTCAAACTTGGGGTGTCCCTTGACATTGGTGAGAGGACGGTTGGGATTGTTTTTCAGCAATGTGCGTAATCTAATATGGCCGCCGTCAGCCATATTGAACTATAAATAGTTGGATCTTGTCCGGACAATAACTCGAGAACGATTCAATTGATCTACTTCATACCTGGGGAGTGCCTTGACATTGTTGAGAGGAGGATTAGGACTGTTTTTCAAGAACGTGCTTAATCCAATATGGCCACCATCAGCCATACTGGATTTCATTGGTTTTAAGCAGTTTGATCTTGTCCGGACAATAGCTGGAGTATCAACTGATTCAAACTTGGGGAGTCCCTTGACCTTGGTGAGATCCCGGTTAGGATTGTGTTTCATGAACGAGCATAATCCAATTTGGCTGCCATCTACCAGCGATATTGGATTATGTTGCATTTGTATCTTGTCTGGACAACAACTCTAGAATAATTCAGCTGATCGACTTAAAACTTGCAGTTTGGTTTGACATCGGTGAGAGGACAGTTGTCATTGCTTTTCAGTTACCTGTGTAATCCAAGATGGCCACCATCAGTCATCTTAGATTTTCAGCATTTAGATCTTGTCTGGACAATAACTCTAGAACGATTCAACCAATCTACTTCAAACTTGGGGAGTGCATGGACATTGGTGAGAGGACAGTTGGTATTATGTTTTATGGATGTGCATAATCCAATATGGGTGCCATCCGCTGTATTAGATTATGTTAAGCTCATCAGCGATATCTCCATTTTCAAATCATACTCTTCATCAATGATATGATATATCATCGACCAAAAAAAATCGACCATAGAGGTCCATGTCCCCTGCAGCAGCAGCGCCAGTTATGGTGGATTTGGTGGATTGTCGATTTTTTTCTTTGTCACGTATTAAAATGTACTTTGTTTCTCTTGAACTGTGGTTTCCCTTGAACAGTGATGCAGTTGAATCCTATGAAATCTTTGTTAATACTCCTGGTTTGCCAATGTCAATTCTAGGTCCCGGGTAGAATAAACTTACGTGGAAGCAGGGTACGTCGCATGCAGTCAATGAACACGACTCATGAGGACCAACACCTGCCGAGTGAGCGGAGGGATGTGACCTACATCTCCCGTCTCCAGGCCGTACAGGCTGCTGTGGATCATCAGCTGGAGGAGCTAGCCAAGGAGTACCCTCATCGTAGAGTTGCTCTAATCGCCTTCAACAACGAGGTATGTATTGGCAATAATATTGGGAAATTTTCATGTTTTACTTCATTAAAATTTTGATCTTTGTCCATGAGTATTAGCTGCCATATTGTTGGATATCAGAGGAATATTAAAGATGTTTGTGACTGAACCAGGGATATACCTGAACAGGGGTTGAAACGTTTGCATATATGTGGAACAAAAATCTGTGACTGTCAATATAATGATTTCCATGATTCTTTCATTTGAGCTAAACTATGAGTGAATGTTGAAGTATTTATTATCCCCTGCCAGACACTGGTCAGGGGATATGCAGGCATTCTGATTTGAGGCAAGTGGTCTAGCTTAAAGCATATGACAGCTCGCCTCAAATCAGAGTGCCTGGATATGGAATTGCTGTTTGTGTGTCCATCAGTGTGCGAGTGTCTGTCACATTTTTCCGTTCCCGATTCCATTCATTCCAAATTTTAACTGAATGTATAATTGGGAGATAGCTTTCGGCCTATTGATTTTCAGGTTACTAGTTCAAAGGTCAAGGCCACTTGGGTTATAGACAATCTGCAAAAAAAAAAGAGGGAAATCTCCAGTTCTAGTTTATGAATTGGTACCAAACATTGGGTTTATAGTGCCGATGGGGCAAAGAAGACATAGTTGTATGTTTAGGTCAAAAGGTCAAGTTCACTCAAGCCAGAGAACCTGTAAAAAATGGAAAATCCCCTGTTCCAAGTCCAGAATTAATTTGAAACTTGATGCCTACCTTGCATATGGGACAGAGAATAACACTATCAAAAGGTCAAGGCCAATGTGGAAAAGTGAGAAATTGTGAACTCCAGTTCAGAGATTTGGAGTTTAATCAAATTTCAAATATACCCCAAACCCCACAGTAATAGATTTTAATTGATTATTACTTCTTGGACTAATTTGACATTGGCAGCATCTGTCTGTCCATAGTCAGTGTGGAGCACAATATCTCTTGAAGGACTATAGCCAGGCTCTCCAAATTCATATAACAGTTCCACTTGGTTGTGGATCAGAAACATGGAGAATGACTGACCTTGATATAATTTAAAAAGTCAAATTGCAGTGTTAGCAGTATTTTTTGAATGATTGTCTTTGCCATCTAGAGAGCAGCCATCATTGTTTCAGCACACTGGAAGCTTATGCAATAAACCTGTGCACTGAAAATAGTGATGTCATGGAAAGTTGGTCACTGGTTAGCATGATGATCAGGCCGAGATTTGCTCTTAATATGGAAAGGAGTTATAGATTTTGTTTCCACTGATCTGGAGTGTTTCATGGGAGATAAAAATCATAACAAGGAAGTGGAAATGGATTTCAGAAACAAATGTAATCATGCAGAATAACTGGGTTTTATGCAGACTGAAGGTGCAACTAAAATGATGTGAAATGACCCTACAAAAAGTGTAAATCTTTGATTTGTTTCTTCACTGTTCACAGCACTGCACCTACAGGTCCTGATCTAGGCTTTTAGATTGAGTGCACTTATGCAATGCGGAGTGTGGCAAGTTATAGTGAAGAAAAGAAATTTGTTTTAAAAGCAACTTTTTTCTCCTATATTTTTTTTTTTTCACTTTTTTTATATGAGTGCCCAATATCCTGGCCCCCAAACTCGATACAATTGGTTGAGAATGACTGGATCAGGCCCTGATCTATCTAACATTGTTCTTCCTTGTGTTACCCTGATATTGTAGGTTGATATACTGGGAGATGGGACCCAGAGTCCAGTCTGTGTGTCTGGAGATAAGCTCAAGAATAAGGAGGTACTGACTAAAGTTGGGGCTGACATGGAATTACCCAAAGCTCTGAAAGAAAGCCGAGCTGCTCTGGGGGATAAAGTCTTCGAGTAAGGACCAACTTTCACAGATCAGTTATTGCGACAGGAGGCATAGAGAAGTTGATCAACTTGGTTTCGGCTGCATAATACTGGCGTCTGAAAATGCGATATTGTGTGCATATTATGAAACTCCAATGTTTTTACGTGTTCTCAATGTTACTTGCTACCTTGTTGACATCATGCTAGCAATGCCATTCCAAATAAACTCAGTAAATGCATGTTGATATTTCGAAATATTGAGATCATTTACTAAGTTCATTTGAAGTGACATTGCTTTTGCATCATGTATTATGATGTGAATATACAGGTTTCAGTTCTGGGATACAGTTTGACAGAAGTTTTCTTTCTGATGCTATATTCCAAGTTTGCTGTGGAAAAGTAATATAAGACAAATAACATATACTAAGCCTTCTTTGACTTTCTACATTATGAAATTCCAGCTACAGTTTCGAACTTCATGGTATTTTCAAAGAATATTGTACAGAAGTACTGTCATGGTTCATATATGGTATAGTGTATATGTTGTCACTAAAAAACAGATCCAGGTTTTCACACGCTAAAATATGCTAAACTGATCTATAAACTTCATACATTATTAAGCGAGATAAATGAAAGAAATGTTAGAATAATACCTACACAATGTATAAGTCTAACTGATTTATAGACAATGTACAGGCTTAAGGCCCATGGCTAACATTGAGTTGGGGGTTGTATTTTTTTCAATAATTCGGGAAATATATATTCCGTATATAGTTAACAACCGGCATTACATGATATGAATGTTTCTTTGTCAGACTTGAAGAAGGAGGCTCCACTGCTCTGGGTCCAGCCCTGACCGTAGCTATCTCCATGGCGTCTAGGTGCCCGGGTTCCAAGGTGATCGTCTGTACGGATGGACTAGCTAACATCGGGTTAGGGAGTATGGAGAACCAGGCGGGTGATGAGGCTCGGGAGGTCACTGATGACTTTTACACGGGCCTCGGAGAAATGGCTGTACAAAACAGGTGCTTACATCATTACCACACCTCAGTGTTTCTTTGTTTCTACACTGACAGTAGGCTGTCCACTTTTGGTTACTGAAATTCCATCAGCCGACATCACGCTGTAAATCTCAAAGGACAGTATACAGATTGCATTATGTCATATGGAATGCTCAATGCCCTATCTAAATATGCTTGGCATCATAAGATCAGCTTCTTCCAAAATAAACGTGTACCTATTATGAACAAAACAGCCATCAGTCGACCGAAATGGCCTTGGGTTATTGTTGTCCTCATGTCCGTCTGTATGTCCATCTCCATTTTCTTATTACCACCATATGTCATGGTAACCATATTAAGGCTTTTGTCCAATTAATCAAAATGGATTCTCAGTGCCTTTAAGATCAAGCGATTGATTTCTTGGTTGAAACCCGAGAGGACAGTGCTCACCTGATGCTTGTCTTGTTTGATTTCCAACGAAAGGCCCCAGTTTCTGAGACAGATATTAAATTTGTTTGTTAACATGGTTAATCTCAAAGTGATTTAGAGTAGGATCCAGAAGATATCGGATGAGTTTCTGCCTCGAGAGGTAACCATGACAACAAAAACATGAGAGATCAACCGGGACCATTACTCAGTTGTCGAAAAGTTACCGTGAATCCATCTGGATCGATTTAACAGCGCCGATCGATAGACGATTCTCCGTAGCCTCAATTTAACAGCGCTCAATCAATATAGCATTTCATTGTGTTCACATTCCCAAGTATCAGTAACACAATACTTCTTGTTCTGTTCCAGTACTTCCATCTCTGTGGTCAGTATAAAAGGTACAGACTGTAAAATGGCTCAGCTTGGACGGGTTGCTGATCTCACCGGCGGTCAGGTGAGAACATTACAGAAAATAATTTTCAACTTTTCTTTCACAAGATATTCAGCACATCATGGTTCAGTATAACCAATAAATATAGAAAAGAAACTTGTACTGACCAATGACTGTTCTTGGTGTTTCATTATGGTACACGGCAGATATGTTTGAATGCCAACTGACTGTGAACTTGTACCTTGGTGGCCATACATGTTCAGGGGCTGCATTCCGTACTGTTTACTAGTACACAAATTGGAGTAAAAACTTCGGAGATGCATTGCCTAAAATATGTTTGATTTGACAAAAACTCTATTGGGTATACACACAGATTTTCATTCAACACCCTCCCCTGTCCTCCCCTAAACCTTATACATGTTATAGGTACACTGAATGCCAGTCCTTCCATATTGGCCCCGTGGGGCTTCCGGGGATTGGCCTGGGATGTTATTGTGCACACCGCAAGTCATGGTAAGAATAAGCCTCAGCTCCTCAGAAAGCTTGTCGTAAGAGGCGACTAACTGACGCACCCGTGGGGTTCCCGGGTGTGAAAAGGAATAGGACCCAACGTCGTGATATGACTGAAATATAGTTGAAAGCGACGTTTTCATCATATTCACTCACTCACCCGCTCCTTTTCATATTGTGCCCCCATACCAACTTACTCTATGCATGTTTAATATGAGTGTTATCGTTGTGTTTACAGGTGAACATTGTGGATCCATTAAAGCTTACCCAGGAGTTCAGTACCATTTTGGCTGACAGGGTTATTGCCACCAATGTGGAGGCCACCTTTCTCTTACATTCTGACCTGTGAGTACTCGCCATAGATATACGACCAATTTCAGATCTAGTCAATTTTGGATCGGGTTGCCGCATATGTTATTGGAAATTACGCTAGTATGGAACTCCATGCAAAATTAGTTGAAGTTTCAACTCTTTGAGTTTTGTCCCTTTCCAATAGCTCTCGTTTCAGCTCATGAATTGGTACCAAACTTGTGGGTATACCATGGGGCAAGAGGAACCCAATTTATTCTGAGATCAAAGGTCAAGGTCACTGTGGTGGAAAATGAATAAATCTTTCAAAATTATTATGTGTCGTGTAGCCCCCCATGGCCTCCATTTTATTTTAACCCATATTTCGAGCCAGCTGCTCATGCTAAAAGGCCCAAACTGATGAACTATGATGTAATTAGGTTTTGACAACATTCTGAAGTTTTGTCGCTCATTCAATAGAACACAAAACTGATCATGGGCGAAATGATAGAGAAGGATAATAGTATACTGCAAGATTCCGTTTGTGAGTTGTATGCAGGATTTCACGTCTCAACAAGGTCAAGTGACTATTTGTACAAATGTGAAATAAAATTATTATGCCCCCCCCTCTAATTAGAGGGGGCATATAGCGATCGCTTTGTCTGTCCGTCTGTCCATCCATCCGTCTGTCCGTGCGAATTTCTTGTCCGCGCGATATCTCGGTTAATAATTGATGGACAGGATTGAAACTTGCATGGAATGTGGCCAGTGCCTCGTAGTTGTACAGCGTAGAGTTTTTCCAAGTTCCGGTATAATTTTCAAGAGTTACGGCCCTTTTTCTGAAAATGGGACTTGTCCGGGCTGGATCTTGGTTAATATTGTATGGACAAGTATGAAATTTGCATGATATGTGATCAGTGCCCCACAGTTGTGCAGCGTAAAGTTTCTCTCAGTTTCGCATATATTTACAAGAGTTATGGCCCTTTGTTCCTGAAATCTCCGTGAATTGGGACTTGTCCGGGCTGGATCTTGGTTAATATTTTATGGACAATTATGAAATTTGCAGGGTATGTGGTCAATGCCCTGTAGTTGTGCAGCGTGAAGTTTCTCCGCGTTTCGCATTTAGTTTCAAGAGTTATGGCCCTTTGTTCATCAAGTCTTGGTGCATTGGGACTTGTCCGGGCTGGATCTCGGTTAATATTGTATGGACAAGTATGGAATGTGCAGGATATGTTGTGGGTGACCTGTAGTTGTGCAGCGTGAAGTTTCTCCGCATTTCGCGGATATTTTCAAGAGTTATGGCCCTTTTCTTCTTGAAATCTTTGTGAATTGGGACTTGTCCGGGCAGGATCTTGGTTAATATTGTATGGACAATTATGAAATTTGCATGATATGTGGCCAGTGCCCTGTAGTTGTGCAGTGTGAAGTTTTTTCGCATTTCTCTTATATTTTCAAGAGTTATGACCCTTTGTTCTTAAAATCTTTGTGAATTGGGACTTGTACGGGCTGGATCTCGGTTAATATTATATGGACAAGTATGGAATTTGCATGATATGTGGTCAATGCCTTATAGTTGTGCAGCATGAAGTTTCTCTGCTTTCGGTTATATTTTCAAGAGTTATGGCCCTTTGTTCATCAAACCTAAGTGAATGGGATATATTTATTTGTCCAGGCTGGATCTCAGTCCATAACCGATTTGGACCGGGAAAATGGCTATAAAATTGTTATTCTACATTCCAAATCAGACCACATAGTCATAGTTCCTGAAGTATGAAATTGCCCCAAAAAGAGTGAATTGGGTGCAAAATTCTGTCTGTCCCAAGGAATATAGGTCTCATAACCAGGTCACATTTTTACCCCTCAGCCCATAGGGCTGTGGGGTCTTGTCGTTGCCATGTACGTACGTACGTCCGTCCGTCCGAGCATCCGTCCGTCCATCAACATGTTCTTGTCCGCTGAATATCTGCAGATCTATGAAGTCGGGCCTGACCAAACTTTGGTGAGAGCTTCCTGAATGTTGACTGATGAAATGATTAGATTTTCAGATGGCTATGATGATTTCATGATTTTTACCCCTCGGGCAAATTGTCAGCGTCGTCTGTCCGTCTGTCTGTCTGTCCATCTTTTTTGTGAACACGATATCTCAAGAAGAATTATAGCCAGGCATTATAAATTTATACCACAAATGTATCGGGTGAAGGGTCAGAAGCCTATTAAAAAGGACTGACCTTGACCTGTTTTATCAAGGTCAAATTATAGTATTTGCTATATTTTTTGAAGAATTGAAGCTACGATCTCCAAATTCATATTACTTATGCAACTGGTGATTGACTAGAAGCCTACCCCAGTTGACTGACCTTGACCTATTTTTTATAGGTCATATACTGTTTATTATAATATAAAATGAAGAAATAAAGCTAGGCTTTCCAAATTAATACTATATATACACCTGGTGAAGGTCCAACGGTGTACTGAAGATGACTGACCTTGTCTTATTTTATCAAGGTCAAATTACAGTATTTGCTATATTTTTTGAAGGATTGAAGCTAGGGTCTCCAAATTCATATTACTTATGCAACTGGTGATTGACAAGAAGCCTATCCCAGTTGACTGACCTTGACCTATTTTTTCAAGGTCATATTTTGTTTATTATGGTGTAACATGAAGAAATATATCTAGGCTTTCCAAATTGATACTATGTATACATCTGGCAAAGGTCCAGAGGTGTACTGAAGATGACTGACCTTGACCTATTTTATCAAGGTCAAATTTTAGTATTTGCTATATTTTTGGAAGGATTAACTCTTTCCCCCATAGACTTGTGGGGAATTTTCTCTCTCTGACCCATAACAGATTTGTGATGGCGTAGATCTTCAACCCATGGACTGATTTCAATTTTCATACGTTTCCAGCGATGTAAAATATCCCGTTTTATGTCCCATGTCATGTGGAAAAATATTTACCAATGGTCTCCCACAGACCCATTCTACGTAATTTGTTCACGTTTTATATCAATATCAGCAACGTTTAATCTAAAATAAGTAATCTTGCGAGAAAATGTGTTGTGTCTGCTTTCCGTCTGATGGAAATCACGAAAAAAAGCGAAGAAATTGTCGCATTTTAGCTACGTTTTGCAGCGTTCTGTTGTTGTTGTTCCGCTGCAATTCCTATGTTATCGTATACCATTGTAAAGCTTATTTTCCGTACATTTGGGATGTGGCAGTGATATCATGAGATGGCAGGTATAGAACGAGCTATAACTGAAAAAGTCCCATGTACTTCTTTGAAGGAGAATGAAGGCTGGTAACAAGGTGAAGTAAAACAGCATCACTGATTGGCCCAAGGTTAAGCGACCTTTTTAGAGGCCCGGCGTGATTGGAGCAGTTCCTTTATTTGCGCGTGGTCGCCATGGCCACGGGTCGACGAAACACACTGTGGACAAAGAATGGCGGATAAATTTTAAAACGGGAGATCAACAGGTCCCGGGAAATGTTTATAATAAACTCAGATGGGCAGATTTGACGAGTTAATCATCAAGGTTAGATACTTTGGTAGTTTATGCTCGCGTTACGTGAAATATTCAGGAATTTGGAAGCAAGGTTTACTATTTTTCGAACGTTTCTCTTGGAGCACACCAAACACATTTGGTGTCTAATCGCGCATTTTCCATCGATTATTTCTGTTCCTCTCCCGATTTCATTTTACCCTTACTACAAAACATACCAACAGTCTATATAGTGAGATTTATTTAAATTTTGGCTTTCTGAAAATGTATAGTTTTAATTAGGTTTTACTCAAAGTAAACGCAAAAAATTGCAAAAGTAATCCATCACATGGGAACTCAGTGACACGTCAAAATCCGTCTTCATGGGTTAGGCGAACACCCGTCAAAACACGGTTACATGGGGATCGACACAAGCCGTCAAAACCCGCTTATATGGGGGAAAGAGTTAAAGCTAGGGTCTCCAAATTCATATTATGTATGCAACTCGTGATTGACTAGAAGCCTATCCCAGTTGACTGACCTTGATCTATTTTTTAACGGTCATATACTGTTTATTATGATATAACACGAAGAAATAAAGCTAGGCTTCCCACATTAATACTATGTATACATCTGGCGAAGGTCCAGAGGTGTACTGAAGATGACTGACCTTGACCTATTTTATCAAGGTCAAATTTTAGTATTTCTAAATTTTTTGAAGGATTGAAGCTAGGGTCTCTAAATTCATATTAGTTATGCAACTGGTGATTGACTAGAAGCCTATCCCAGTTAACTGACCTTGACCTATTTTTTCAAGGTCATATGCTGTTTATTATGTTCTAACATGAAATATATCTAGGCTTTCCAATTTAATACTATGTGTACATCTGGCAAACGTCGATAGGTGTACTGAAGATGACTGATCTTGACCTATTTTATCAAGGTCAAATTTTAGTATTTGCTATATTTTTTGAAGGATTAAAGTTAGGTCTCCAAATTCATATTATGTGTGCAACTCATGATTGGCTAGAAGCCTATCCCAGTTGACTGACCTTAACCTATTTATATATACTGTTTATTATGATATAACATTGAGAAATAAAGCTAGGCTTTCCAAATTAATAGTATGTGTCTTTAGTACAATATTCCATGAAAGATTTACATTGTCCAAATTTATATCACTTATGGCTGGACCTGAAGTCTATTGAAGAATATCACTGACCTTGACCTATTTTTAAAAGGTCAAATTCTATATGTTAAGTCTAAGGTCTCCAAATTCCTGTTCCTTATGCAATTAAATTAGAATTGACTTGAAATTGTTTGAAGATGACTGACCTTGATCTATATTTCCAAGATAAAATTACTTTATTTGATTATAAGCTTTTTAGAAGAGCATATTCAGAGCTAAGAATTTGGCCGATCATGCTCTACCAGAACCTCAGGCCTTGGCAAAAGCGATCTCAGCCAACCCTACTAGATCACATTTTTGTTGACCTAGTTCTAAAAATACACTGATGATATAATACAATGCATGAGTGGGTGAATATGATTTAACGTTGCTTTCAACTATATTTCAGTCATATCACGACGTTGGGTCCTATTCCTTTTCACACCCGGAAACCCCACGGGAGCCTCAGTTATTCGCCTCTTACGACAAGCTCTCTGAGGAGCTGAGGCATATTCTTACCATGACCTGCGGTGTGCACAACGACATCCCAGGTCAATCCCCGGAAGCCCCACGGGGCTAAAATGCATGATTGCTGGGTGTAAACAATAACTGATAGCCGAGGGGTATTGAAGCCCAATGGGCTATTTTTAATTATTATAATTTTTTTAATTATTTATTGATGGTTCAGCTTTTGCACTGTTATCTATACACTGTTGTCTGCTGAATATCTGCAGATCTATCAAGTCGGGCCTGACCAAACTTTGGTGAGAGCTTCCTGAATGTTGACTGATGAAATGATTAGATTTTCAGATGGCTATGATGATTCCATGATTTTTAATTATTTTTTTTATTATTATTACCCCTCGGGCAAATTTTGCCAGAAGGGTATTGTCGTCATCAGCGTCGTCTGTCCGTCTGTCCATCTTTCTTGTGAACACGATATCTCAAGAAGAATTATAGCCAGGCATTGTGAATTCATACCACATACGTATCGGGTGAAGGGTCAGAAGCCTATTAAAGGTGACTGACCTTGACCTATTTTATCAAGGTCAAATTCTAGTATTTGCTGTATTTTTTGAAGGATTAACGCTAGGGTCTCCAAATTCATATTATATATGTAACTCGTGATTGACTAGAAGCCTATTCCAGTTGACTGACCTTGACCTATTTTTTATAGGTCATTTACTGTTTATTATGATATAACATGAAGAAATGGAGCTAGGCTTTCCAAATTAATACAACGTATACAGGTCCAGAAGTGTACTGAAGATGACTGACCTTGACCTATTTTATCAAGGTCAAATTATAGTATTTGCCATATTTTTTGAAGGATTGAAGCTATGGTCTCCAAATTCATATTACTTAATGTACCTGGCAATTGACTAGTAGCCCATCCAAGTTGACTGACCTTGATCTATATTTTCAAGGTCATATACTGTTTATTATGGTCTAACACGAAGAAATATATCAAGGCTTCTCAAATTGATACTATGTATACATCTGGCGAAGGTCCAGAGGTGTACTGAAGATGACTGACCTTGACCTATTTATCAAGGTCAAATTTTAGTATTTGCTATATTTTTTGAAGGATTGAAGCTAGGGTTTCCAAATTCATATTACCTATGCAACTGGTGATTGACTAGAAGCCTAGCCCAGTTGACTGACCTTGACCTATTTTTTCAAGGTCATATACTGTTTATTATGATATAACATGAAGAATATAGCTAGGCATTCCAAATTAATACTATGTGTACATCTGGTGATGCTCCAAAGGTGTGCTGAAGATGACTGATCTTGACCTATTTTATCCTTGACCTATTTTATTCAGGTCAGATTCTATTTAGTACAATATTTCATGAAAGATTATATCTACATTGTCCAAATTTATACCACTTATGGCTGGACCTGAAGTCTATTGAAGAATATCACTGACCTTGACCTATTTTTAAAAGGTCAAATTCTATAAGTTAATTCTAAGATCTCCAAATTCATGTTCCCTGTGCAATTAAGTTAGAATTTACTTGAAATTTTTTGAAGATGACTGCCCTTGATCTATATTTCCAAGATAAAATTACTTGATTTGATTATAAGCTTTTTAGAAGAGTATTTAGAGCCAAGAATTCTGTCATGCTCTAACAGAACCTCAGGCCTTGGCAAAAGCTGAACTACAGTCAACCCTAGTAGATCACATTTTTGTTATCTAGTTCTAAAAATACACTGATGATGTTATACAATGCATGATTGCTGGGTGTAGACAATAACTGATAGCCGAGGGGTATTGAAGCCCATGGGCTATTTTTTTTATTATTTATTGATGACTCAGCTTTTGCACTGTTACCTATGCCCATCAACATGTTCTTGTCCGCTGAATATCTGCAGATCTATCAAGTCGGGCCTGACCAAACTTTGGTGAGAGCTTCCTGAATATTGACTGATGAAATGATTAGATTTTCAGATGGCTATGATGATTTCATTATTTTTAATTATTTTTTTTTTATTATTTATTGATGGCTTAGCTTTTGCATTGTTATCTATACCCATCGGGAACCCTTGGTTGCATGTTTCATTTGACTTTTGAAGGTTCCCTGATACAAGAAAGCCTGGTCCATTCAAGATTATCATTGGATGGACCCCCCAATTCCCATTTATCTGGGAGCTTTCATGATGCTACACTTGTTCAACCTATGCACTACCCTCGGGAGGATTTCCCCACCCCTGGGGCACTAAATGTTATTGGACTTTTACTTATCTACAGCTTCTCAGCTTCATGTGATATGTATGAGATGCAGTGTACATTGTTTTTTCACACACACATGCGGAATCAGCTAAAATTTATTCCTTTATAGTAATAACTAACAGGTTGGTGACATTATTTTATTTCAGAAGTACAAGATGAAATAACCGGGGGGGGGGTTCCCGCAGTATCGAATCCCTCTTAGGTTTGAATTTCGCGTCGCCTTAAATGAAGAACAAGATTTTTCTTCAATTTTGCTACATCGATTTATCCGAAAGCTTTTGCACAAACCATATTTTATTTCAGAAGTATAATATGAAATAACTGGCAGGGGAATCCCTGCAGTATCGAACCCCTGTTAGTTTGAATTTCGCGTCGCCTTAAATAAAGGACAACATTTTTCTTCAATTTTGCTGTTAAATCATTCTATTCTACATCATGTGATTTATCCTAAAACATTTGCATGTTACTGTACCTTGGAAATTAGTGATTAGGAGAGCCCATTTTTAGCCTGACTGGGCAATTTTGAACCAGTTTGCATACCTGGAGCTTATGCCCCCCCCCCCCCCCCCAATAATGATAATGGTGGGTTTGTGTCAATCATTGTGTTTCTATGCCATTAACTTGTTATCACACTTGTGCAATGCATAAATTGCCACTGATAAAGCTACACTTTCTTGCATGCTGTAATCCCAGCACACCACTCACGTGAAAACGAAGTCTATTATATACGGTACAGAAATCACACAAACTGTATCCGCAAGGCTGTATCCAGGGATTTTTTGCAGGTTCCGATCCCAAACTCCTAGTTCCTTTTCGTAATTCATTATTGAGGGTCCAATTTTTTTTAGTGAATTTCAGCGCAAAGAGCCTGTGAGCAATCACAAAACAGAGGTTTATTAACATGAAATTCAATACCCAGCTATGCAATCGGATCGATATTGAGGCTCCCAGAAGCTTTTTCTAGGAGTATTTTCTTCAAAAATCCTTTCAAATTGAACAACAACAACATTTTCGTTTTTTGTTTCATTTGAGTTTTGGGCGCCCATACTTTTTCCGGAACTATATTGGCTCTAGATGCAGCCCTGATCCTACTTGACTAAAAAAAAAACAGGATGAGGGGTCCATGCACCTTTTAGGTGCTTGCCTGCAATTTATATTGGATTTGGCGAAAGCCCCGGGCGACCATCTTGCATCAAAACATTGTATTATTACTTGTTGGTCGATAATTGGAATATGTATTATGCGAGGCATGCCGAAAAAAGTGACTGAAACAGAATTTTTATAATTATCCAAATTAGGCCTCCACAGACCAATACAGAACAGAACAATGGCGGAGCAGTGTCAAATTAAGGCGGAAGGGGGGCATACAATTGAGCAATCCCTGATTGCTTCCTTGCTGTGTTAATATTATTATTATTGCAAAACTTTTAAAATTTATTAATTATTTGTCAGTCAGAGAAGACTACTTTTGTTATTCTCTGAACCTGTTCATCTGACACTTGTTTCTCATCTGCAGCTACATACGTAATGAGGACGTCGTCGACAGTAAGATTAAGAAAATTATCGGAAATGTTACCGCAGAAACAGAGATCACATTTGAGTATGGCATCCGACGGGTCAGGAAATCTGAGGATCAGAAACAGAAAACTGAGGAAGCCATTCCAGAGGACAAAACTGATAGTACTACAGGTATGATTGTATTGTGAGAGATCTACTGTTTCCTCACAGAGGAAGTGGAGTGGTGGGGTGTCACACCGGCTGTTACAGGTGTATCTACTTGGATATTGCTCTTTGATGATTGTGCAGGTGTAGGTACTGGACTAATCAACCTATGATTGCAGGCGTGCTTCATGGTCAGTTATGGAGGATTATTTCCTCTTTTTGGCGGTAATTCTTACTTCTATCACAGGGAAAGTGAGTTTGTAGATCTGCACAGATATGAGCTGGACACAAATTTATTTCTAACTAGAGATTGTATGATACAGTTATGTTTCAATTATTACGTAGGAGGATATGATCAAGTTACTGAGGAACAGACTGATTATGCCCATTACTATAATTATATGATTGAAATCAACAATTATTTTAAGGAACCTTTTCAAATATATCCTGTCACATATATGCATATTTGAAAGCCTCATATAGGCTTAAAGGGTAAATGCAACGGTTTTCATATTTTCCTGTTCTCTGTGTATTTTCTATGTTCTCTAAAAAAGCCCAGCTTATATCAGAAATGAAATTCACATGGCTTATCTGCCCTTGTTTGATGCTAATTTGTCACATCAGACAACCTGGCCCGACATCAATACTTCTAACATGATGTGACATCATAAGAAAAGATAAGTGATGAGGGTTTGCAAGTCTAAATTCAACTGTACCTGAATACTTCTAACAGTCAAAATCATTCAAACTAAACCAAGCCAAGTAGATATTTCTGTTATTATTCAACCTGTATAAAATACAAAAAGGAGAATCTGAAAACCTTCGCATTTCATCTGTTAGGACATGGATAAGATTAATTCTAGACCAGACATGCTAGAGCAGGGAGCATGATGGTAGAGATTCCAGAATAGTCAGGATTTATCTTTCCCTCTTCTAGGGTCTGGAGAGCCTGAAGGAGCCGCAGCTAAAGGATCCCCTGCTGAAGCCTCCAGTGACGGAGCTGCCACATCAAGTGCTTCAGAACCCAAGGCTCCGAAGGAGTACCCATTCCAGTTACAGATCCAATACAAGGATACTGAGGGGGCCATGGCACTGCGTGTCTTCACACAGAGTAAACCGATCACAACACAGAGGCAGCTGGCTGAAAAAGGTAAGCATCCATCATGCATTCACACATGTTCATTTTGTATATCATCAGATATGTACTTGGATCAATTTAATGCATATTACTCTCTATACAGACCTACAGCTAATCAGATGCACCTGTCAGAAGTTTGCCAGTTAAATATCAAAGTGTAACGAAAAGAATGTTCTTCAATTCAAGTAAGCCAAAATAGGTAAATGTAGGCATCAAGGCTGACATTGACCAGGTAGTCACGGTCCTTAACCCTACCTGGCCTGGGGGGGGGGGGAAGTGCCCCCCCTAGTGAACTTTTCTCTGCTGCTCCGAAACGACAAGACCGAGGAGGCTGAAACTTGGTGACTTCAAAGCTTATCTTATTGGGGTCATTTTGAGCCTATTTTCATATACACCCGGTCACAGGATCATGGGTAAATTCAAAATGGCGGCCATGTGGTATCCACGAAAGTCATTTTTTCAATCTTTTCGCTCCATTTCTTCACATTTTCCTTGCCTAAAAGGCCTTGAAAGTATTTTATTTATGCAAAACTAATTATTCTATATTTTATTTGATTTTTTTCGAGAGAAAAATCGGAAAAATAAAACTTTCGAAAAATCGACCCCAAAAAGGCCGAAAAATGGCTTCTGCGAAGATGAGATTGAACCCAAGATACTGTGTGGTAAGTTTCAGCGCTCTAGCCTTAGTGGCGATACACCCCAAATCGTCCTGGCCAGATAGGGTTAATGGTGTTCTGTGTCAGCAATGGAAATATCACACTGTCTGTATCAGATCCTGCAGGCATAAAATACAAATATTCTTAAATACAAGCCATCTGATGGTATATCCTCTATCAATCTGATTAAAACTCAGACTTAATAACTGCTCCTCTATCAGACATGTCGCTAATTAAGATCTGGGACAGTTTGTATCTTAAATCTGCCACGCATGTCAGACTGGCGACCAATCACAGTCCAACTTCAATGGGCGAATAGGTGCCTATCCGATTATTTCTGTAGTGAACGAGGCGCAGAAAAATCCAACCCAGGAGGCTGACGATGTTCTTGCTCTCCATGAGCAATCACAGAAGATTATTATTTGCTCAGATAGGCACCTATTCGCCCGTTGCAGTTGGACTGTGATTGGGCGCCAGTCTGACATGCATGACAGATTTAAGATATACAGACTGTCCCAGATCTTAATTAGCGACATGACCGATAGAGGAGTGGTTATTAAGTCAGAGTTTTAATCAGATTGATCCTCTATTAATACAGTCACGATGATACATCAGTCAGCCCCAATTTAGTGGACATTCAAAAAGCTTGTAATTCACGGTTTCTTCGAGATCAGTGGTTTAGCCGATGAATTTATTTGGTGATATGATGTGGTTATGCTTGATATATTTTTGTAGAAATTAACCTGGATGTGCTGGGGATTCATGCTGCACAGACATCGGCTCAGCTTGCCCTGGCCGGTGAATACACCCAATCTCGTGGGCATGCCCTTATGCATCAGAGACTGGCTTGGAGATATGGGTAAGACAAGTGAGAATTCATTCTCCCTTTAAGTAAGAACTTACCTGAGGATGTTTTCCACTCCTCCTCCTTGATACTTTCTTTGTGAATTGAAATGTTCTACATGAATATTGCATTTTATGTCTGAGATGGATAAGTTTTACCCCTCAGCCAAATTTTTACTCCTTTGTCAAATTTGGTCTTTGGTATTGTGGTCCTCATGTAAGTCTGCATGCCCGTCCATCCGCCTCCATTTTCTTTTTTATACGCCCGCCAAAAGGCGGACGTATTATGTGATGGCGGTTTCCGTCCGTGTGTCCGTCTGTCCGTCCGTCGTGTCCGGTCTATATCTGGAACAGTTTTCTATTTACAGTTCTAATTTTTGGTGAGTGGATACCCTATGGGGAGACGATGTGTCGCGTACCAAAATGAAGGTCAACGTCAGAGGTCAAAGGTCACTGGCCTAAAAAACGGGAAATCACTGAAGTGTTCGTGTCCGGTCTATATCTGTGAACGTTTTCTATCCACAGTTGCAATTTTTTGTGAGTGGATACGCTAGGTGGAGACGATGTGTCGCGTACCGAAATTGAGGTCGCGGCCAGAGGTCAAAGGTCACTGTTGCCTAAAATCAGGAAATCATGAATCATTGACAGTTTTCTATCTATAGTTCTAATTTTTGATGAGTGGATGCCCTAGGGGAAAAAGATATGTTGCATACCAAATGTAGGTCGAGGTCAGAGGTCAAAGGTCAGTGTGACCGAAAAACCAGGAATTCATTACAAATTTCTAATTTTTTATGAGTGGATTCATTAGGGGGAAATGAAGTGTCGCATAACAAAATATAGGTCAAGGTCGAAGGTCAAAGGTCACTGTATCCCCAAAATCAGGAAATTATTAAAAATAACATTTCTTTGTGTCAGTAGATACATTAGGGGGACATGATGTGTCACATATCAAAATGTAGGTCAAGGCCAAAGGTCAAGGTCACTGTGACCCCAAAATCATGAAATTGTTAAAAATCATGATTTTTTTAGTCCATTGAGAAATTACGGGTAGCCGTTTTGTCATGTACCAAAATTTAGACCCGGGTCAGTAGTCAAGATCACTGTGACCCCAGAATCAAGGTCAAAACTCAGTGCGACCTAAAAATCAGGAAAGCATTAAAAATTACCAATTCTTTGTGAGTGAATTCAATAGGGGGAAATGAAGTGTCGCATACCAAAAATTAGATCAAGGTCAAAGGTCACTGTGACCCCCAAATCAGAAATTTTTAAAAACAACATTTCTTTTGTGTCAGTAGATACATTTGGGGGACACGATGTGTCACATACCAAAATGTAGGTCAAGGTCAAAGGTCAAGGTCACTGACCCCAAAATCTTGAAATTGTTAAAAATCATGGTTTTTTGTGTCCATTGAGAAATTACGGGGAGACAGTTTATCATGTACCAAAATTTAGGTCAAGGTCAATGTCACTGTGACTCCAGAATCAAGAAATCTTTGAAAATTACTTTTTGTGTGCCTGGATACATTAGGAGGACATGATGTGTCACGTATCAAAATGTAGGTGAAGGCCGAAAGTCAAGGTCACTGTGACCCCCAAAATCATGAAATTCATAAAAATCATGATTTTTTTTGTGTCCATTGATACATTGAGGGAAGACAATGTGTCATGTACCAATATTTAGGTCAAGGTCAAAGGTCAAGGTCACTGTGACCCCAAAATCAGGAAATCATTAAAAGTCACATTTTCCTATGCCTGTCGAAGATGAGGTCATGTAATGCAATGTTGATGTTGGCTGCGTTCTGTCCATTCATCCATTAACATTTGTTGTCCGTGCGATAACTCTAGTTTCAAGGTATGGATTGGTACCAAACTTTGAGTATACCTTACTCGCATGGCAAAGAGGAGCCATACATCAATTTGTCAAAGGTCAAGGTCACAGTCCCCCAAAACTGAATCAAGTTTAGCTGACTATATGTGTTAGGTTGGAATATTCAGAGTTCTCTTCCCTACATATATATGGCATTTGTCTTGTGGAGTTTGAAACAGCTACATTTAGTTAAACTGTTGTGAAATAAAAACCATACATTTACTAATTTAATGGGGAGAGGGTTAGGGCTAACCCTTTATGAACTTCACACCTGTTTATTAACTCAAGAACAAAGGTTTACTTCATCAGTTTCTTCTTCCTTCATTAAAAATTTTCTCGTTTGAAAGAAATCCATTTGCAGGAAAACTACTATTTTCTTGTGGTTGACTATTGTCGATTTCAGTGTGGGATATGTGAGCTCTCGGCTCTTGCTCCAAGGTCAACTAGTTACATGTACCAAGAGTTAAGCTCATTTTAGTGTATCATTCAATATAAGCTGTTATATTCTCAGAAGCACAAAATTGTAGACCTTTCTCTGGATTGCTAGCTAGCAATTGGAATCAAGGCTATTAAAGAAACTTGAAATTTAGACCAATGTAATTCAAGATATACGGGCGTATATTGAAGCCCCTTGGGCTCTTGTTATGAATGTGGTCATAGAGCAGAAGCCTGTTTAAACTCAGCAAGATTGACCCATATTCTCCCAGGTCACTAGGTCAATTTATCACTAATTGCTTCCTACCACCATATCTCAAGAAAAACTGGGAGCACCAAAGTATGCATGTATTTGTAAATCTGTAAATTTAAATATGGGATTGCAAATATTAAATCTGGCCAATGTATATTGAAGCCTCATAGGCTCTTGCCTTGTCTGATTTGTCTTGGCCATGATGATGTTGTCAATTGTTCATCGTATTATAGAAGTAGTGGGAGAACAGGTTTCCTGTAATTACACCGAAATGCTTACTGATTTTATCATCTCACCCTTCCTCTCTGAGCATATTATTTGCTGGATGCCCCTACATACTTGTCCAGTAGCATGAACAGACAATGTAACCAGCTGTCTTACCTTGAAAATAGATCTGGTTGTTGCACAATAAATCAAAGTACTTAAAGTACTGATGTCGGGTTTACTCAGTCCCATATTTGTGATGATTTAAGGGAGGAAAGGTGGTGATCGCTTTACATAGGGAATCGTCCTCAAGCTGTTCGGTTTGTAGGGCCAAACTTTCACTTTTATCAAAATGATATGAAATGGACCATTTTGTACAGCCTACATGCTGAATTATAAGATGCACGAAAACGGATTTATGGCGCACCAAAGGTACATTGGCTTATTTTCTTATTTTTATGCACTTTTCGGTGCAGATTTTCTTTTGTTACAAAAATAGGACACCTTTAACCAAAACCAATTCTAGCTATTTTGAACAACAAATAATTTTGAAATATTCAGTCTAAATATGATCTTGGTTAACGGTGTCATAATTTTGCAAAATGTCGACTGTAAATGCACTGAAAAGTGCAAAATAAGCCAATACGTCGGGTTTGAACCACTGGTTGTGTTTATCTGTGAGCCTTGATTATTCTTTATCTGATAATTCAGTATGTAGACTGCGAGAAATTGTCAATTTGGCGCTTTTTAGACAAAAATTAGCCCCACCAACTGTGTGTATCAAAAACGCATTGAGGACGATTCCCTATATCTAAAGTGAACATCACCTTTGTGGTTTGATCCTTTTTCTAACAACTCTTGGCTATAAAACAAGATACTGTCATACTCACAGTGTTATTTTAAATGCTAAATAATCACGGTTTCACAGAAATGCTGAATTATTTTTTAAATTCATATGGATGGGAAAGAAAAACTATAAATCTAGAAAACGAGCCGATGTTGTTTACTGTTTCATTGAATTCGTATGTCGTGTCAAAAGTGTGCTGTTTGGTTGAATAACATGTGGGCAGAGCCAATATGTACTGTCCAGCCAATCAAATTCACGATTACTTGTACTCAGGGAAATTCAGATTTGGGATGAAAGTTCATCGTGCGACGGGATCGAGATATCTTATCTCTTTCCCATCCATACCAGCAAAAGGAAAACACGCCAGGTTTTTATTCTTTGTAACCATAATTAGATATGTGGTAAGAGTTTTGTACAAAACTGTCAGTTGTTCCTATTTCATTTTGTTGATGAAGATCGATGGAGAAGACACGTCAGACAATAATGAAATCTGACATGTCCCAAAAAGTTTCGCCAAAATTTCTACCAGAGTTTTGCCGCAATTTTATTCAGTTCTCATGCTGATAATTGATCAAGTAAGGTAGAAGTAAAAATGTGGATACATCAACAAAAAAGCATGTGTATCCACAATTTGGAAATTCCTTGTTTTCGGTGATTTTAAAATGTGGATACACATACATAATTTGTATCCACAAAAACCCGCTATGTGGTTAATACACCTGGAGAATGACTACGGCGTACCCTTCCCGCCGTAACAAATGATACCAGATAAAATAGATTGGAAAGGCAAATTTCAAAAGAAATTGTAAAGATAAAATTTACTGTGAAAGTGTACCAATTATCACGTTCAATGCACAAGCTATCGTGCATTGCAAATGTGTATATGACTGTCAGACAGAAGAATGGTATTTTTTTATGAATGCTGTAAGGGGCATCAAATGAGAACAGTCTCCGGGCAGGAGATCAAAACTACACATGTGCAGGGAAAAAAACAACAACTGAAAAGTGATAACAGAGTAGGGTAGGGTAAACCCGACAAAAAGGAATCAACTGCTTTGCAATTGTATGAATCCTTCTTGTTATAATTAATCAGGTATGTACATAAGTATGATTAGAATTCTTAAAATCTGTGACATAATATCCTTCACTCACCCAGTGTTGATGACATCGAATTGTCTCCTGTTTTCCAGTGTTCTGTCTTTCTATTTCATTCCAGGCATGGTAGACAAGACAATGACAAGGAAAGCAAGGCCAAATATCGGGGCTATTTCTCAAAAATCAAGAGTGTCGAAAACCAAGTTAATATGATGCAGCAAGTAAGTAATTTTGTAGCAAATTTTTATGCCCTGTTGAATATGGTTTAAGGCGCATTATGTTTTTGCCCTGTCTGTCCATCTGTAATGCTTAAAGTTTCTCCACATGGCATCTTGAGTTACCATGTATCAATTTTCTTGTAAGTGCACATGTGAATCTGAAAAAGCCTACTGATATCAGATGCAAAGGTCAAGGTCACAGCCTGGGAAGCGAATTGAGCCTTGTCACACGATTTCATTCAGCTTAAATGGAGATAACATCAGGCCACCATGCTGGGATTCGTCAGCAGTGGCATCCAGAAGAGTGGAAAAATGCATGAATTAGTGGCCACACTATAAAGGCTTTACTCTGCAACAGTACATCACATATGGAACCACTGTAATATAAAGTGACGAGGCATAGCCAACCTCCCATTTGAAACAAATTGGTCAACCAGTTATATATACCAATTATCACACAGTCTATGGCCCACCTGAACAAATACTGTAATTCTGATTGGATGGGCTCCTTTGAATAGCAGGGGTTTACTGAACTACACTGTTATGATGGTACACAGGGTTTTATTGTGGTAATCCCTGTAATAATTCAATCACAGGAGGTGAAATTTTCCACCATAACATCTGGGGGAGATCAATTTTATTAGAACAAGAAGTTGAAAAAAGTTGTCCAAATCATGCAGATAATCCAATATTTTTTTATTTTTTTTCAATGATTTTAGAGTTGTGATAAAATTTATTAGAAAAACTGATTGAATTTATCCTCAAAATTGGTGATGATTGAATTTTGATAGGAGGATTGAATTATTATAGGGATTACCATAGCAGGGGTTCACTAAACTCTACTGTCATCATGGTACATGGAGTATATTTACATTAGTACAGCTCTTTTCTTACATTAACCCTGTTTCTCTGTGTTTTGTAGAAGGAGAGAAGCACCAGAGGGACAACATACAGTGATGATGAGGAGGAGGATTGTATGGAGGAAGGACAGGATGAGCCCCCTCGTCACTTAGGCCTACTGAGTGTAGGAGCCTCCCTCGATTCACCAGACGCCTCACCTAGCAACAGGAAAAAGAAGAAGAAGAAGCTGGTAAGAGGACTCAACTGAAGAGGATTCCTATATTTATACAGTGAAATCTGTGAATACCGACACCTTTGTAAACTGATTAACCTCGAAATACTGACATTTTCCATGGTCCTATTACTGAAATTTGAAGTATTTTGAACCTTTATAATCCAGAACTCTGTCAAAACTGACACTATAATCTGGATTTAAGATAAATGTTATCTACTTTCTAAATGGCATTAGTATATATACTATAATCTGGTCTCCTGCATGGTCGGTATACACAGGTTTCATTATAGGCTATTTGAGGTCTCTCAGGTTTAAGGAAAATGAACACGCACGCTTTCCAACACTCTCCCAAATGTTTATTCAGGGGAGCTTCCAATCACTCTGCTGGAAGTGCAATGGATAGTGGTCACTCCAGCATTAGTCTTTACTCATCCAAAACAAAAGCCAGGAGAGCGCTCAACAGCTCTCATAGATTTGACTAATATGAAACACTTTATTCCATGATTTGTAGAATACTTTTGACAACTGACAAACAGTACTGTCGACATCATCTTATTGTTTTCCGACCATGCTTCAATTTTCTTTATAATGTAAAGATAGTCGTCCAGCTGAATTTGTATGATTGTACAGCAAAACCTGTGAATACTGACACCTGGGTAAGCTGACCAACCTCTAAATACTGACATTATCCATGACCCCAGTACTTGAATTTAAAGTATTTTAAACCTTGATAAACCAGAACTGTCAAAACCAACACTATAATCTGGTCCAGGCATTGTCGGTATACACAGGTTTCACTGTATATAAAGTTGAAGGCATAAATGCAAGACTTTAGGTTGCATGCTTAACAGGTAATATCGTCCACAAACTAACTGCAATAAAAAACTAGAAATTCTGTTCAATTTTATATATTTTTCTAGCATCGAAAATCTTGTGATTTGGATACCAGTAAACCTCCCATATTAGGTGGAACTACTTTAATACCATTTAATATGGAACAGATACCTATATCTATTAACTTGCTTTCTGTTGAGTCCCATCATTTGGAAGTCAAATATTTCTTATATCAATGAAGCATCATATTAAAGAGAAAATCTGCTGAAGTTTATCTGGATTCAGGGAGTTTTTCTTATTTGAATACATGTGAATGGTATAAAGTATAACAATCTGATTAAAACTCAGACTTAATAACCGCTCCTCTATCGGACATGTCGCTAATTATGATCTGGGACAGTCTGTATCTTAAACCTGTCGCGCATTTCAGACTGGCAACCAATCACAGTCCAACTTCAACAGGCGAATAGGTGCCTATCCGATTATTTCTGTAGTGAACGAGGTTCAGAAAAATCCAACCCAGGCGGCTGACGAAGTTCTTACTCTCCATGAGCAATCACCGAAGATTATTATTTGCTCAGATAGGCACCTAATCACCCGTTGAAGTTGGACTGTGATTGGTCGCCAGTCTGACATGCGCGACAGATTTAAGATACAGACTGTCCCAGATCTTAATTAGTGACATGTCCGATAGAGGAGCAGTTATTAAGTCTGAGTTTTAATCAGATTGAAAGTATAATGCTGCATAATGATAACCCTGGTTTGTATGAACAATAATTCGCCTCACTAAGCTCCACAAGTGGAGGATATACCCAAATTAGGCAGATCTAAAGGTTTAAATACCATGGTATACTCAACACAACACACATGTGTACAAGAATATGTAGCATATAGTTAAGCTAGTTTATTCTTATCATTTCAGAAGCTCTCAAGAACATCAGATTGCCCTGACGATGCTGCTGCTGACCTGTACAACATGCGTTCAGCAAACACCGCTAAACTCAACAAAAAATAGGACACTTCTTTATTCTGGCTGTACATTGGATTTATCCTAATGCTGAGATGAATATGATAAAAACTTTGTCCTGCTTAATATTTCTGTGATATTCTCCTTGTTGCTTATTACACTATATGGTTGAATCATATAATGATTGTCCATTGCATGCTTCTAGTGCTGTATTCTTAGTTATTTTAGAAAGTTAACTCACTCTTACTTTTCATTTGTCATGCTTTGAATCACTGTAACTGGTATGAACTTCTGGCTCACTTCCAACCTGTTATATCAGAGATACATGTGCCATATAACCTTTATCACTTTTGTCGAATTACAGATTTGTTATGTGATTGTTAATAATAAGTAAATGTAATTATTTTACTTAATAAATATGTAAATACTTCAAAGTATAACAGAATAATTGTTTTAGTATAAATGGTAGCTCACAGAATCTGTGATTTTGGTAACTTGACCGCCATAATAAGTAGTAATATTTAGTGTTTGTACAAAGACAGTATTTTCCGTTGTCTGCCGAGACTGACAGAACATTAATTGTACATGTGTGCATATACAGTTAAAATTTACAAATACCCGTATACCTGTATTATAAACAGTTGTTATTTTGCTTTTTAGTTGTTAATTTTTTAAATAATTTTTTTATCACCAACAATTATTTTAGACTGGTTCTGTTTTCATAATGCACAAAACAATGTGGACCAGGGGCAAGTTGTCTTTACATGACACTCTAGTGAGACATATGTATATTGATGAATTTACAGATTCATGCCTTTCCAAGATATTTTATTAAAAATTGGGAAACTTTTAACTGAATTAATTAATATCAGTTCTGGATGTTTGAAAATTACCCACATAAAAAATACAGACCTTTGGTTGGTATAAGAACCTTTTCCATACCCGTATTATTAAAATATTATTAACAAATATGTTTGTATGCTATTATATTTGATGGCAATTTTCTATATGTCTCACAGATATGTTTGGATATTGGAAATGTTTATTTACAAATACATTTAAATGAAGAATACATATTGTATCCTTTGATGTCTGTTCACGACTCCGTAACTTCGTTGTGGCCTGTCAATTTATGGACGATGTTTCTTTTGATGATCAAGCTTTCACTTTTCCACGTTATTATTGTTACACTTTGTGATGTTATCAAAATGAAATGAAATAAAATGATCAGTTATCTTTTTCAGTTCATGTATCACTTCAATACTATTGTTGTATTTGTATTATTCACATCTCTTATCTAGATCCTGCTGATGAGCACTGATAGGGTATATGGTATCACACCATGTCTGTCCATCTGTCCGTCCATCCTTTGAATCAGGCTCTTTTTAGGTTGATAGTTGAGAACTGTTATGATAGATGTCACCAAATTGGAAGTAAAGATCGATCAGTTGACGTTCTGAGGGTTCTTGCTTCAATTTTAGTTAGGGGGAACAAGTCTTTAGATGTAAAGCTTCACTCACAAGAGAGTTGTCCCCCCTGGTCTTTGCCTGGCATCGACTTAAGCGTTCATGTCTGAGGAGGACCTGTTTGTGTTCCGTTTTTTACCCCTCGGCCAAAATTTGGCCGAAGGGCCCGGTATTGTCTTCATGTACGTCTGTCCGTCCGTCCGTCTGTCCGTCACACCTTTCTCATTACCAAGATATCTTCAGAACGACTTACCCTAGGCACACCAAACTTGCAGTGCACATCCTTATGCTTGTGACCCAGAACCCTATTGAATCTGGACCTGATTGGTTAGAAACTTTGGCGGCCATCTTTAATTTATGCGAAACCATCACAGCTTTCTTGTTACCAAGATATCTTTAGAACGACTTACCCTAGGCACCCCAAACTTGCACTGCACATCCATATGCTCATGACCCAGAACCCTGTTGAATCTGGACCTGATTGGTTGGAAACTTTGGCGGCCATATTTAATTTATGCGAAATCATTAATCTTGTGTATCTTAGGTACCATTTCTCTGTTCAGTATGAAACTTGGTATAGATCATCGATGCATCAAGAAACTTCAAAGGAATGACCAAACCAGTTTCCCTGATTCGGTGAAAACCTTGGCGGCCATCTTTAATTTATGCAAAATCTTCAATGATATTTATCTCTGATACCATTCAAGTGTTCTATACGAAACTTGGTATTCAGCATCGATGTATCAAGAGATCTGCAATGTATAGCCACATCAGTTCCTCTGAGTGGCGGGAAGGATGGGCGGCCATCTTTAATTTATGCAAAATCATTAATGATCTCTATCTCTGATACTGTTCGAGTGCTCGATGTAAAATTTGGTATATATCATCGAAGCATCAATAGACTTACGTTAAATGACAGTTCTGGCGTTTCTGATTGGGCGGAACCTTGGCGGCCATCTTTAATTTATGCAAAATCTTCAATGATATATATCTTTGATACCATTTCAGTGTTCTATATGAAACTTGGTATCCAGCATCGATGTATCAAGAGACTTGCAATGAATAACCACATCGGTTCCTCTGAGTGGCGGGAAGGATGGGCGGCCATCTTTAATTTATGCGAAATCATTAATGATCTATATCTCTGATACGGTTCAAGTGCTCAATGTAAAATTTGGTATACATCATCGATGTATCAATAGACAGTTCTGGTTTTTCTGCTTGGGCGGAAATCTTGGTGGCCATCTTTAATTTATGCAAAATCTTTAATGATGTTTATCTTTGATGCCATTTCAGTGTTCTATATGAAACTTGGTATACAGAATCTATGTATCAAGAGACTTGCAATGAATAACCACATCAGTTTCTCTGAGTGGTGGGAAGGATGGGCGGCCATCTTTAATTTATGCGAAATCATTAGGGATCTCTATCTCAGATAATTTTCAAATGTTCGATGTAAAATTTGGTATACATCATCGATGCATCAACAGACTTATGTAATGAATACCGGTTTCTCTGATTGGACGGAAACGTTTGAGGCCATTTCTAATGGCAAAATTTTTCATAATTTGTATATTTGTTACTTGACTGCTTGGTGTTCCTGAAGTCTTGTTTTAAATTGAATACATTATGAATGGCTGGCGCCCAGAGCCGAGGGGTTTTCAGATACGCAGCTTCGTATTGAAAGCCTAATCAACCTAATCTTGGATCACTTTTGACGAAACAAATTACTCATCAGAGTTGCGAGCAAAATGCTACTTTCCACACGGTATTGGGGATTAATATGAAATCAGCAGTTCAGGTATTATTAAAAATGAATTTTGGTGTTATCCAAAACATTCAAATCGGCTATATCAGTTACATTATCACACCATGCATGACGTGTTCGAAAAGTATTTACCTCCTTGGAATTGCACAAGGAAAGACCTCGAGGACAAAAAGTATTCTGAAATGGCAGCTAGTATATATATATATATGAATATGTTGAAAAATTACCAGTATCATGGTTCTAGTGGTCCTTCATATGTATATATGGTAATCCCTCTCATACTTCAACCTTCCCCCCCTATAAAAATTCAGTCACCCACAATTCTGGGGACAAAATTCAATAAAGCTGTTCTAACAAATTTGATCACTCTCGAAAATCGATGAAATAACATGAATATTGGATTATTTGCATGATTTTGGACCATTTTGTCAACTTCCTGTTAATAGATTTGATCACCCCCAGATTTTAATTTCACTTCCTGCTATTGAATTATTAGAGGGATCACCGTATAGTGTTTGAAAAGCTCTCTAGAGGCATTTTGCACATACAAGTTTCTGTCCAATATTTCAATCACTTGTCATAATTAATCCCTGTTCTTATATATATATATATAATACGTATTTCATGAAGTGTGCCTATCTTTTCTAAATTACAGAGATGCGATATATGTAACATAATTATTTTTCGATTCTAAGTGCATCTCTCATGGGCGAAAATAATAATTTTGGCAAAATTGGCAGAGTTATAGCTGATGGAAGTTGTTAGAACCACAGGGGCTCATTACCGTTGTTAAATGGTTGATTGGAGGGGGGGATGTCGAGGGAGTAAACAAAATTGTTGACTCGCTCGATCCACCCCAATCAACCCAATTAGCCAATTAACAATGGCAACAGGCCGCTGTGAGTAGAACAGTTGTGAGTACAGTATTTTATAGCATTGGACATGAATAGCAATCCTTCCAATCCCTCTGTTATATTGTATCCCAGGACTCAAAATAACAAATATATTCCAGGTAGTTTTACTATCGGGTGATAAATGCAAATTCGTTGTGAACTGGATGTCTGCACGGATAATCGTAGGCTGTTGTATATTCCATTTCATTGCATTAGATAACCAATCCAAAGTACAATCATCCCGGCAGTAGTATATAAAGCGTATCTGGAGGCTGATTCAGGGGCAGCTAACTCTGTTTGAACAATTCCTGGTTATATCCCCTGATTTGCACATTTCTGCCCCTGAATCGGCCTCCAGATACGCTTTTACTACTTATCAAAATTGATGTCACATCCGGTCACGTGACATCCGGGTCACAGGTCAAATCTGGGTCAAAGGTCACTTCCGGTCACGTGACAGCCCAGCAATAAGGCTGAGACCCCGGTGACTCCCAATGTGATTCTCCCGAAACATAGTCCCCGACAATATCGCCAGCACTATGCCCAGCCTAAATGGCCACTGGGGAATCCTCAGTTTCTCCATACAGTGAGAAACTGTATTGGCACGAAAAAAAAAAAAACCTGAATCCATGGGAAGTTAGATTTAAAAACATAATCTATAGGTGTTGGACCATGTTATTATGACGACTCTAGGATCAGTGCGACCCCAGTGTCAAGCGTTGACAGTTGACAACTCTGACAGGACGAACCCTCTGTAGGGCAAATTCCGGGTGATCTCCCCTGATTCGCACATTTGCATCTGTGCGGGGAATGGGGGTGGTCATTTTTTTTCTTGTGGATTTTACTATGGGTTGTGGGATCTTGTTTTCTTCATCTCGAGCTGTAGAACACGATGAGAGGGTCTAGAAGCTAAGCGGTGAACTTTTGTGAAAAGTTCGGGGAGGTCTGGATAGGCCCATAGGCCTACTGGGCTCAGTGGATAGGTCCATACTGGGCAATTAACGCTTGGACATTGCGAAATGGGTTGTGGGATCTTGTGTTTCACGTCTCACCACGTAGAACACGATGGGCAGGGTCGCGAAGCGATTGGTTGAATTTTTTTTTAAAAGTCACTGTGCGTATGCGTAGTGGGTAAATAGCGCTGGGTGGATGTTTTGGGGTCTAGGTTAGCCCCTAGTGGTTCGATTGGGTCGAGTGAGCATCCGACTGGATGGGCGTGACATGGAACTGACATCATTCTGCGCATGCGCAGTAGACAAAGTGTATGAAAATATATACGTTTTGGGGCCGAGAGGGGCCCCTAGTGGTCTGATTGGGTCGAGTTAGGTATCAATGTGAAGCGCTTCTCCAGGGCGATCAAGTCATGAGTGGATGCATGTAAAATTAGGATTTGTTTCGAAAATATAAGAAGCAGAACACGGACTTTACATCTAAACCATGGAGAAACGGATATTTTGTGGCCAAAATGATCGAAATGAACTCCCAGAGTGAGTAAGTGAGTGAGTGAGGCGTGCCCAATGCCCGTCAGGCGTGCCCAACGCCTGTCTTAACGTATGGACGCACTAACGATA
The DNA here is from genome assembly GCA_036873755.1 of Hanleya hanleyi. Taxonomy (NCBI): domain Eukaryota; kingdom Metazoa; phylum Mollusca; class Polyplacophora; order Lepidopleurida; family Hanleyidae; genus Hanleya; species Hanleya hanleyi. The sequence continues at coordinate 38,062 of JAVTVY010026444.1, read as the reverse complement.
GTGAGTGAGAGTGGGATGTCCACGTCATCTGTGACATCATTGGTGACGTCATCAGTAGTAGTAGTAGCCAAAGTAGGAATTTGCGGGTGTGAAGGAAGGTGTTTGGGGTAGAGATGGCCCATGTTTGGTCCAAATGACCCGGTTGGGGTATCCTAGTGAAGCTTTCATGGGGTAGAGTCAGACTGGCATGTTTTTATTGGAAGTCGCACCAATCTGCGCATGCGCAGTTGGGGTGTAATAAGTAAAGTGGTCATTTTGAGGGTGCATGGGGTATATTTGAAGTAGAGATGGACCATTCTTGGTCCGGATGCATCGTGTGAGGCGTCAAAGTGAAGCTTTCGTGGTATAGACCACGATTTGAGGGATGTCCACGTCATTGGTGACGTCATCAGTAGGAGTAGTAGCCAAAGTGGGATTTTGAGTGTGTGCAGGAAGGTGTTTGGGGTAGAGATGGACCATCCGCGGTCCGAATGCATCATGTGAGGTGTCATCTTGTAGCAACGCCCACCAACGCCAAGCTTAACGCTTCAATGCCCTGGTGAAATAGCTCAGAAGCTCTGATTTTCTAGATATTCCATGGAATTGTCACTAATTCATCGAAATGCAGTGACGCCCATCTCAATGCCTTAATGCCTTATCTCAACGCCTTAACGCCATGATTTTGACAGATGAGAGAACAACTTGTCCAATCATAAGCCGTCCTTTGAGAAAGTTCCATCTTTGCTCGGTGTGACCTAAGCATCGTCGGGCAGTTCAGGATACTGTAACGGCAGCATGTCCTGAAACACTTGTTTGCGCATTTGGGGTGTAGTAAGTAAAGTGGCCATTCTTGGGGTGCGCAGGGGTATATTTGAGAGATTGAGGTTCTATATCTCATCCAGAGATGGAGTATAGGGTGTCATCTTGAAGCTCTCGTGGTGTAGACCACGGCTTGAGTGATTTCCATGTCATCAGTGACGTCATTGGTGACATCAGTATGAGTGGTAGCGGAATTTTGATTAGTCGACCAATATATGTGGAATAATGAGGGACACGAGTTAATCCCTATATGTACAGACACCGCCACACACCACTATTACCACCATCACACTAGTTCTACCACCACCACACACCACCACCACCGCCGGGCGCTGACGTCGACGCCCGGTGGTGGTGGTAGCTCCCGTGTGGCAGAGCTCTTGGGTCAGAGCTCTTGGAGCTCAGAGTTTGTGGAGCTCAGAGCTCGGAAGTCATGTCATCGCACGCATATGCACGCACCAGTGGTGCACCTGCACCCTGGTGTACCCTATACCCTACGGGCTATAGGGTACAGGGTGCACCACAGGGTGCACCCGTATAGATGCAATTGTGTGAATCAGGGGAGATCACCCGGAATTTGCCCTACAGAGGGTTCGCCCTGTCAGAGTTGTCTTCCTTGTCGGTCATCATACGTAGGAGGAACGGTGTGCGGCCGCCATGTTGAAATTCGCCATGTTTGTGCAAACTGGACAATAAACGCTCGACCCTGGGGTCGCAGTGATCCTAGAGTCGTCATAATAACATTGTCCAACACCTATAGATTATGTTTATTACTATAAGTCTTACTTCCCATGGATTCATGTTTTTTTTCGTGCCAATACAATTTCTCGCTGTATGGAGAAACTGAGGGTTCCCCACTGGCCATTTAGGCTAGTCATAGTGCTGGCGATATTGTCGGAGACCATGTTTCGAGAGATTCACATTGGAATCACCGGGGTCTCAGCCTTATTGCTGGGCCGTCACGTGACCGGAAATGACCTTTGACCCGGATGTGACCTGTGACCCGGATGTCACGTGACCGGATATGACGTCATAGTGACTTCAATTTGATAAGCAGTAAAATCGTATCTGGAGGCCGATTCGGGGGCAGAAATTTACAAATCAGAGGAGATAACCAGGAATTGTTCAAATAGAGTTATCTGCCTCTGAATCGGCCTCCAGATACGCTTTATATACTACTCCCGGCCCCCATCATCCCTGTAGACTCCTGGTTCGTCTGACAGGGTCGAGCCATGACAGATAGTTTATCAGCCAGAACGAAGACTAGCCGTTTTATTACTAGGCTTTCTGAATGAGCATTTGTGATCTCTCGGAATATGCCCTTACGCGACAGGCAATGTGTCGTTTATTCTCATGACAGTTTTGAAGTCTGATGTATGTATCAGTGATTGTTTTGATTTAACAGACCCCCCCCGCCCCTCCCCATGTTGTTTCTTCTTAGACTTAAAGAAGTTTGTCCTCCAGCTTCCCCTTCGCATAATTTCGATTCGTCTGAAGAAAAAATGAGCTCCTACGAACTGGCGAAGCAGTCTCTCGCGCTGTCCGTTGATTGGCCGTTCTTTTCAACCATTGTCACACGCGAAACAGCTTTCCCCTTTCGTATTCACTCTAGCTCCCGAGAATGTTTTGAACAGACCGTTAAAATCTTAGTCGCATAGAGTACGGTCTGGTTACGGAGTATTTACAAACCTGCATAAGGAGGATGTCATTCACCCAAATGATTTGTATCAGTTCATTAATTAGCACATGTAGATCTACTATAGTCTTTTTAATGGTGAAGTCCCTATATCCTAACATACCGCTAGTTTCACGCTCCATGCAGTGATCTCATGCACTCACTCGTCGTGTGTGTAGTATACTTGTCACAGATCTCCCCATGTTATATGGGAGAAAGTTTGGAATTTGCAAAACTGACATAAATTATGCGAATATGCTTTATTCAAGTATATTCTATGTTGAGAGATCGGGATTATAGTCTGCATGATATGGAGTGAAATTTTGGCAGGTTATAGTTTTGAATATGCACAAGGAATGGCAATAACATGAGAACTGTAACAAGTACTACCCAAGCGACCGGCAAAATTGTAAGCACATGGGATCGCGTTATCGGCCGCAGCTATAGTAACAGTTTTCATGTCATTTCCGAGCGGAACTTGTTGCTACACAACAAAAAATCATAGACTCTTACATAACAGTTGCCTTTTAGTATATATTTTGTATTGTTTTCCTATCGAAATTTCAATAAAGCGTTTTTTTTTCGATAAATGATTTGTGAGAACGAGAATCATATTCTTTAAGTTTTTTTTATGTTAGTACTTGAACTTTGTATTGAGGGCTATCAACCGTATACTGATAATGTGGATATCAGTCGGGAGCCCTGCTCCATCAGATGATGCGTCCAGACGATGTTTCCAAATCAAATGTGTAGATATACGTGGTGCATACAGCTCAATTAAGTATAATAAATACAGGTAAACGCTACCGTCTTGTTTGGTCGAGGTTAACTGTTTTCAAAGCTCTCCAGGGTAACACCCATCCCATTCTGGGCTAAGTAAATAATTTCTGAATTTCTATTCAACGGTCATTTGAATGGAGACATTTCACTGACTTGTATACAACCAAAGAGTCCCAGCCATGCAAATTCCACGTTTTGTCCAAATATATTTAGTACGCTAAGCGTAACACTTTTCATCGCCTATTTTAAAATATATTTCTTTTCTCTTATTAAGAGAAAATTGATTAACATATAGTTGAAATCAGCTCTGTGTTGGGCTTGTAATGATATGATCGTAGGAGTCCGCCTACGACTTTTAAGTGTTCATCCTTCCGTGGTGACGCACCGTGACGTACTACACGTCTATAAACCCTGGAGCTGAATGCATTCAGGTGGCTCTCACGTCAGAAGGATGTTTTAAAGGGAGACTCACTTTCTTTTTGTTTTAAATTATTTATAGCTCACGGAAACCCGAACAACCTTGTCACACATTTATCAGAACAGCTTCAGTAACGACTAAAGACGACACGTATATTTGATTCAATCTGCTGTAATATTTTGTTTCATACGGAGACAGAAGTAGGAACAGAACTACAACCGAATTTCTTGTACTGTTCGCGGTTATACATATTAATCGGGCGAGACTAAATCAGAACAACGTTCAGTTAACTTGTGTGGATTTTACCCTTCACACGATGGACGCGTGGATTTACCTCGTAGGATTACTTTTACTGCTGAATGGTAAGTAATCGAATCAAAACATATAGCATAGTTTAAACTTTTAATAATAAATTCAAGTCACCTGGTTAAATATTAAACTTAACTGGTTAATGGATTAACGATTCAAATAGTAGATTAATGTCAGTTTATAGTTGACACTAGTGCTATTCTGATAATGATAACCAAGAAATATATACCGACAACTTCATAAAGATGAATAAACATAAAAATACATTAAAGAAGATATTTACAGTATATGTGCCTTTCAGCAGATCAGAGAAAGTAGGATGTGAATATAATACACATACCGACGTGCCTATATATATATTTATTTAGCATCACTAAAATTATCTTCATGCATCACTGCTCATGCACTAACTAAAATGAATAGACCCTATATGACTACGGGGGAAACGTTTTAATTTGCTCTCTAAAAAATTATATCCGAAAACAGTGATATTTTTTTAACTGAAATATTTCCACTTTGTAACAATGTAAAAGCTGTTAGAATTATTTTTAATTTTTGTTTAATCTGCCTCAACTTCGCCTATATGTGATTTCGTGGTCAGCCATTAAAAGGATGTAGTATATGGGATGAGGACCTGTCGGAATAGACGGTTCGTCATGTTCCCATATTGTTATTATAAGTCCAATGCTCCCATTTCAGGTGCGCAGAGCCAAAGCGTGGGGTGCACCGAGGGTTCGATAAGATCTAGATATGAACAGTGCTTCAACACGTTCGTCAACAGTTTCTATGTCCCGCCAACAAATACCACCGACTCTCAGCTTGTGTGCAGGTACACTAAACTTTCAGTTGTTTTTCACAAGTCACACATTGAGTCTGTTTCAGGCAATCGCTGGTGAAACCTTTTCATATGGATAGAAGCTTCTGCACATGGTGGAAACCTCTGCACCTGGGCGAGAACCTTTCCAACATTGCATGAAAACGTTTCCACCCAAGAGAAAACCTTTTCACCTGGGCAGAAACCTTTTCCTCTGTTGAAAACTTTTTGATCCTGATGGAATGAACCATGATACCCAGGTGGATTCCTTTTCATTTGGATGGAAATCAATTCACCTGGGTGGAAACCTATTTACTTGGGTGGAAACATTTTCACGTGGGTGAGAAGGTGTCCGCCTGAGTGGAAACCTTTCCACCCGGGTGGTAACATTTCGGAAACCTTTTGTCTTTGGTGAAAACATATTTACATGTGTGGACTATTTCACCAGGATAGCAATCTTTTCATCTGGGTGGATCTTTTTTTACACGGTGGAAATCTTTTCACCTGGATAGAACCTTTTCACCCGGGTAGAATCCATTTGATCTGGATGGAAAGCTGTTCACTTCAGTGGAAACCATTTTACCTGGATGGAAACCGTTTAAACTCAGCGAGAACCGTTTCACCGGGGTGAAAAGTTTTTTACCTGAGTGAGAACATTTTCAACTGGGTGGGATCTTAATTTCTCTTCCCCCCCCCCCCTCCCCTCCCCCCACAACATGTTCCGATTCGCGTGTGGAAACTTTTTCTTCTAGGTGGAAACCTGCTTTCATGGGCGGAAACATTTTACCTGGGTACGACTTCCAGTTTCACCCGGGTAAAATCGTTTCTATATCTGAATGGATACGTTTTTACCTGATAGGTGCACGCTTAAAACTAAAAAGTGTTGAAACTTACTCGTAAAGTGTTGAAATAACCCTTTAAGTGTGTCCACAGGGACTGCTCTTTAAGTGTTGTCCATATGGATACACTTAAAGGATTATTTCAACACTTTACAAGTAAGTTTCAACACTGTGTAGGCGAAATGTGTATACCCAACCGGCTGGGAAACCTTTTGACCTTCAGGTAGAACACTTTTCACTTGTGTGACAATATTTTGCTGGGGTGGAGGCCTTTCCCTCAGATGGAAAGTCATGTGATGTCCAATCTGGTTCTAGAATTGCACAAGTTTTGTTGTTGTCTTGATGTGTCTCAATCGCGCAGGTCCCACACGAGTACCTAAGTTAGTACAACGCCCAAATGTACTGAAACGGATATTGTTTGTTTTTCTTGTTGAAGTGTGTTGTTACTGGTATAGATGACCTGACGATCACGTCCTGATTTGTCAATATCTCTATATGTACTACTATATTGCTCGTATAGGCATGTTTCCGAGCCCTTTTTACAATATAGCCAATGCTCAGTATAGATTTAAAAAATATATAATTTAAGTGAATTATCTCAATATATCCCTCCAATATCCCACAAATTTGATTATGCATCTAAAACGTTTTCTTGGCAAGAAAAAGCAGATATAATATAAATCATTTGAAAAGCCAAGTGATGTCAATATCCAATTAAAAAATATATAATTTAAGTGAATTATCTCAATATATCCCGCCAATATCTCACAAATTTGATTATGCATCTAAAATTAACGTTTTCTTGGCAAGAAAATGCAGACATAATATAAATCATTTGAAAAGCCAAGTGATGTCAATATCCAATTATTTTTAGGATACAATGCACTTTCTCTGTATTATCCTAAACATAATTGGATACTATTATAAAGAATTCCACACTTGAACAGGCTGAAAAATATTTTCAGAATAGGGTGTGCTATAGCCTTTAATATATAATACAAGCGTTTTTCATCTGTATTTTCCAGCCAAGCTAAGACGACGGCCGTTGAATGCATGACTTCTCTGGTACGGGACTGTCAAAGTCAAGTCCAATCCTTGTCCAAAATATTTGATATAAATGTCATAGAGAAGGCATTTCAGTATTCATGCGACTCGGCTAATGGTAAGTTTTTATTTTGTTTTGCAGGAATTATAAATGAAATGTATAGCTTGTTACGTATATGTTGAGGCTAATAAAGCCCTATGGAGATTTGAGAAAAGGACTGTATGGATATTGCTGCCCGATCAGCCCAATGGGACTAACACACCAATGTAAATGGAATTCGAACCATTGGTATAGCATCCTCGCACAGTTATCTCCTACCAAGTACGACAAACAAATGTTTTCTACGGGTTCATTAGTGATCACCGCATGCGTTAGCTCAGTAAACGGTACATATTATAAACAAATGTAAATGGTTTTCCACCGATTAGTAATATCTCCGCCCGTGTTATGGCTCCTACCAACGGTGTACGACAAACAAATGTAAATGGTTATCCATCCATTAGCAATATCCCCGCCTGCGTTAGCTCCTACCAACGGTGTGGGATAAACAAACTTTAATGGTTATCTATCCATTATGTATATCTACGCCTTCGTTAGCTCCTATACCAACGGTGTACGATAACCACATCTAACTGGTTTTCTATCCATTAGTAAATATTCCCGTTCGGTTATAGCTCCTATCAACGATGTAGGATAAACACACGTAAATGTTTATCTGTCCATTATGTATATCTCCGCCTACGTTAGCTCCTACCAACGGTGTACGATAACCACATCTATCATGTCTTCTAGTAAATATTCCCGCACGCGTTAGCTCCTACCAACCGTGTATACGATAAACACATTCTAAGTGATTTTCGAACCATTAGTATACTATCCCCGGCCGGATATATCAGCTCAGCTGCGCGATACACTAATGTAAATTGTGTTCGACACATTAGTACTAATACCCCCACCGGTTAGCTCCTATATACAAATGAGTGCACGATAAACTAACATGACAGTGTGCCTAACGTCACAGGACCTACAAAGTAGGGTTTGATATGATTTGAGTGTGTACTCGAGAGATGACTTGGGGGCCCTCTAATGGAGACGGTCGAGAGATGAGTTGGTTCCAAAAATCAAGGTTCTGATATCAACGGTTCTACTTATTTTGCCGACGAAAAGATTCGGATGGACTCACTAACTTCCGGACAATTTGCAAATGAGAGCCTACTTCGTAGGAATGTGAATGGTTTTCGATCCATTAGTAGTATCCCTGTCAGGTTAGCTCCTGTACGCGAATTATTCGCACCGGTTACGCCCGATATCTTCTGACCCCATGACGTCATAGAGGGATACTATATTTACATTTGAGAGATGTGTACTTAATATTCTGTATATTCCACAGATGTATCGCTCGGTATCCGCTGTTACAATAACCTGAACAACAGTCAACGGCTGCAGATATGTGAACAAAGTGAAAGACAAGCCATACAACTGAGACTTAATCTCGTGGGCAGTCCCAGCCTGGAACAGTCTCTTTGTGTGTAAGTTTTTTTTTTATTATATCAACGGTAGTACCTCGTTTAATTGCCAATTTCCCAGTTCTCTCAGAATGTCGACAATAAGCAAAAGGCAAATACCTATTTAGATTTGTATATTTTGAATCATCCAGGACAATCGATAATATGGTTCTGCACATTTGCATTGGTTATACTTGAGATTATTCGACATACTAGCAGTATACGATTTCTCTTTTAGAATTATGTTAATCTGATGTTCCATTATTGTTTCCTGTGTAGGGCGGTAGAGGCTCACTCAAGCTGTATATCATCAGTAATGGGGTCTGTGTGCCGAGATCAGAGCACCAGTTTCACCTCATTTGTCTCCCTTTTCTTCCCACCTGATTGCCCATCAAGTACCAGTAACAGTACCGGTAAGTTGAATCTAGACATTGTGTTTTATATATTTCACAGTTTGCAAATTGCAGGGAAAGATGTATTCGTAATTTTTTTTTTAACAACATGTACACTGCTTTGGAATATACCAGAAATGTATATCATTAATCGCCTTCAATGCCATGAATAAGTTCGTCAAATATGTGATGAATTTAAAAAAGCTAGGCTTCATTTCACGCTACTTAATATAAGTATACCGGTATAGTGGATGTTGTAGGCTTCCACTCTAGTATCAAACATGCTATAACCATCTTCGTTATTCCAGACGAAGACCCTTCGACAGAATGTGGGGACGACCAAGTGATGACCAACTTTACAAAGTGTGTTAAACCATTCTTTGAAAGCATCGAAAAACTTAACCTGGAACAGAAAAAATGCAAGTAAGTGTACAGAACTGAGACAGGAGTAGTATACATAACGCAAATTGATGAGTTAGCGCTTCACTGCGCATGCGCAGAACCTGGTGTGACGTCATAAGTGTGTTTTGTGCGCATGCGTGATGTGTGGGAGGTGGGTACAAATGTGGGAGGTGGGTACAAATGTGGGAGGTGGGTATGGGAGGTGGGTACAAATGTGGGAGGTGGGTACAAATGTGGGAGGTGGGTACAAATGTGGGAGGTGGGTACAAATGTGGGAGGTGGGTACAAATGTGGGAGGTGGGTACAAATATGGGGGAGGTGGGTACAAATGTGGGAGGTGGGTACAAATGTGGGAGGTGGGTACAAATGTGGGAGGTGGGTACAAATGTGGGAGGTGGGTACAAATGTGGGAGGTGGGTACAAATGTGATTACAAATGTGGGAGGTGGGTACAAATGTGGGAGGTGGGTACAAATGTGGGAGGTGGGTACAAATGTGGGAGGTGGGTACAAATGTGGGAGGTGGGTACAAATGTGGGAGGTGGGTACAAATGTGGGAGGTGGGTACAAATGTGGGAGGTGGGTACAAGATGGCCGCGAGTAGTAAAATGTATAAAAGGAGTTGATTTTTAGGGAAAGGGGTGTATTCAATCTGACTTACCTGACCTGACTTGATATGAATGTATTCATCCGCGGTGATGCAGTCATGTCTGGCGGTGATTCGGTCTCGGGAAAAAGCTTCCTTGCCCAATGCCTACGGACTTTACCGAAGATACACGGACTTTAACGAAAAGACACGGACGTACACGAAAAGACGCGAAGGTGAACGCCATTGTGGGAAACCTCCCACAGACAGGTCAGTACATGCATTTCTATGTTGTTCACGCATAATAAAAGGATTGATCTGTAATCTGTGTTGTTGTTGTTGCTCCCTTTTTTTGGACTAACCCATCAGAATAGTACGTATCACGGACTATACCCGTAGAGCTACATCTGGTCTATAAAACACGTCCCTCTGCATCCCACACCTTCATTTCTACAGAGCCATGGCGGAGACCCAGCCCCATGCCACTCGCATTTTACAGTATGCCACCGTGGTGAATTCATTCACGGGTTACCGAGCAGTGGTCCGGTCCATGTTTGCAGATGGCGACGACAACGAGGGACGACGCCAGATCCTGAACGAGTTCACAGAAGCGGTCCTCCACAGAGTGCACTCGATGGAGAGGCGTGCCATCACTCACCACTACTGGACTATGACAGCCATCCTTGATGCTCGGGCTATGGACCACGAGCGCTCACGCCGCAACCAGCACCGGCTGGTTGGCCTCATACTAGTCTGTGCCCTATTCACCCTGGCGCTGTGGTATTGACACTATAAATACCAGGGTCAGACAGAGAGTGTGTCATTCACCGTTCGACATTTGGACCAAGCATGTCATCCGTCCTACGAGCCATCCTCCCCCTTACACCTTACCAGGTGGGATTATACGTTTATGAAGATTATGTGACCCTGGTGGAAGATAGTGGCGGGGATTGGAGGGCGTCCCCTGAGACTTTATCGAATACGGTGACACTACAGCGTGATGGGTGGACTAAGTTTAAACGAGTGTTAAGCGGTGAATTGGACGGACGCCTGATCCACATGGACAATGCCATTTATGTATACCGTACTTCCCTATTCTCATGGGTGGGTCGCTACCAAGACCATGCACGAAGTATGATGCTAACGCCCTCTCTGTGGTCAGCCTTGGAGGAAATAGTGCCTATTGTAGACCAGTTATTTACACCCGACGATCGAACACCCGACCAGTTGGCGTGGGCTCATGCTATCGAACACGCACTAGATGAACCTAATGAAAAAAAAGCGGATGGAGAAAATACTATATGTATAGAATGCGCAGAGGCTGGAATGACAGGGTCACCTCATGAAGCCACCCACACACACACATGACGGGCCAGAACGATGAAGAAGAAGAAAAAATCCGTGATGAAGCCGCGGGGCCAATGGCTGAACCCCATGAACAACTACATGAACCCGACGACGATGCCATTGATTACCCCGCTACACTCAGTCAGCCCAATGACATGACCACCTGATCCTTTGATCTCACGGGGTTCTCCCTATAAATACGAGAGACAGTGAAATCTGGTACCATTCACGTACTGACCATGACGGAGCATATAGTACTGGCGTATTTCAGCTTGACCCCCGAGGTTTTCCTGCACGTGTATGCGGATAAGGTCGATATCATGGAGGAGGTGGTGGGAGACACGGACCCTACACAACCGTGCCCGGCTCACATTCGTCTGTCCCGGGAGGGCTGGACCAAATTCAAACGGGTGTTGTCTGGTGAACTGGACGGCGACCTCATCCACTTGTGTCACGATGTGTACATCCGACGCGGCCCTTTCTTTGCTCAATTGGTTCGGCTAGATGGAGGTACAGTGCATTTTACCCTTCACCCTGATCTATGGTCTGCATTGGAAGATGCCGTGGTGGATGTGGATGAAGTGCTTATCAAGCGGTCATCAGACGAGTTGGACTGGTCATTGACCATGGCCACTGTGGAAGTCCACGAAGAAAATCAGAAAGAAACTCCGGCCCACCCGTTATAAATAAACGATAGAGCCAGGGTCCATCATCATTTTGTCACCATGAAGCGCTGGGAGAAGGTGTTGGATAACTTATACTACAGTCCCGACAGTCCGGCAGCCTATAGTGCATTGTCGGCTCTCTATCGAGCGGCCAAACCCCAGGGGGTACAACGTGCCCAAGTCCGAGATTGGTTAAGAAGACAAGACACCTATACCTTACATCGATCTGTCCGTCGCCATTTTCTACGGAACCGGGTCATCGTGGGAGGAATAGATGCCCAGTGGCAAGCGGATTTGGTGGATATGAGCGCCTTTGCCAAACACAACGATGAGAATCGGTATATCTTGACGTGCATCGATATCCTATCCAAGTATGCGTGGGTGGTACCCATCCGGACGAAAACGGGGGCAAATCTCATAGCGGCGTTCAAAGACATCTTCAAGACCGGGCGCAAACCTTTGTATTTGCAAACCGACGAAGGCACGGAATTCCTCAACAGACCGTTCCAAGCCTTTCTCAAGAAACAGAAGGTGTTTTTCTTCCATACGTACAACGAGACCAAGGCTTCCGTGGTGGAGAGGTTCAACAGGACATTCAAAGGCCGCATGTATAAATATTTCACCTATAAGAATACAAGGCGGTACATCGATGTTCTCCCGAAACTGGTGAGGGTTACAATCGAGCCTATCATCGAAGTATAGAGAGAGCCCCCATTACCGTGACCCAACGCAATGAAGCCCAAGTCCGGCGTGTCTTGTACCCCAGGCCATCGCGGCGAACGACGAAGGCGGTGTACAAGGTCGGCGACCCTGTACGGATCAGTAAAGTCAAGGGCAAGTTCGAGAAAAGTTACTTGCCCAACTGGAGCGATGAGCACTTCCTGATTAAACGGCGCCTACCCCGACAGCGGCGAGTCTATGAACTGGAAGATCTCCAAGGCGAAACGTTGCTGGGGACGTTTTACGACACGGAATTACAGCCTGTTGTAAAAACACAGCAAGACTACTACACGGTGGAGCAGATTTTGAAAACGGAACGTCGACGTGGCAAACTGTTTCATTTCGTAAAATGGCAAGGCTGGCCCAGTTCCTTCAATTCCTGGGTCGCGGCCAACCAGGTGAAACGACTATAAAGCCAGACACCACTGCCGTCCTCCTTCATTCCACGTCCGACCCCAGTGCTATGGACCAACAGCAGCTGCCTCCGAAGACAGCGTCTCGCAAAACGCGCAAAGCGCAAGTGGGCTTTGGGGTGCTATTGCTAACCCTGCTGAGTGTGTTGTACGGAGGTGTGTTTTACGACGTAGCCTATGTCAGTACGTTACTTAACCAACTGAGAACACCAGCCATCAGTGAAACGGGTCTACAGAGAGCACCAGTCATATCGAGCCCAGTCACCACCACCACCACCACCACCACCACACCCCGCGTACAAGCCACGTCGAGCTCTACACTTACACCAAGTACACCTACTACGTCTCAAGACCCACCGGATTTCATCCCTCACAGTGAACCGACAACGACGACGACCACCCACGTTGTACCCACCCCCAGCACCATCTCTGAACGTGAACAGACAACGACGACCGACGTTGTACCCACCACCACTCCAGTTCACTCGTACGAAATTTACAAGAGCGGGTTACCACGACAACGGATAGACCTCAAACCATGGACCCTCGGTGGCAACATCCCTTCACCTGCGTCATCGCAGGACCGACGAGCTCCGGCAAAACGCACTTCGTCAGGAAGCTCCTTCAACACGCCGACAGCATGATCACTCCACCCATTGCCCGAGTCGTGTGGTGTTACGGAGAATGGCAGGAAGCGTATGCAGCAATGCCCCACATCACGTTCGTGGAAGGCCTACCCAACCTGGCCGATTTGGAACCCGACACCTTGGTGGTTGTGGATGATCTCATGGCGGAGACGGATGCACGGGTCACCCAACTCTTTACCAAAGGCAGCCATCATCGACGGCTCAGCATCATCTACATTGTGCAGAATCTGTTCAGTAAAAACAAAGAACATCGGAATATCAGCTTAAATGCCCACTACCTGGTGGTCTTCAAAAACCCGAGAGATACCACTCAACTGCTGCACCTGGCGAGACAGATGTATCCCGGCCGCACACCGTTTGCGTTGGAAGCCTTCAAAGATGCCACAACCCCTCAGCACGGGTATATGCTCTTCGACCTCAAGCAAGCCACTCCCGACCACCTTCGACTACGGACCGGCATCTTTCCCGGAGAGACCCACCACGTGTACATGCAAAAATAATGTAAACACACCCCCAGCTGGGGTTTGTGTGTTTGATGATGGGGAATAATAAAAAGAATGAATACCACAGCAGGGTTGACTTTGTCTGTGAGGTGGATAAAAAGGGCAGAGTTGTGGGTTCTAGCATTAGTTGTACAGGATGTCTGCGCGAGTACGGAAGCACGCTCCCACGCTCCGTGTATTGAAGACGGCCCCACCCGAGTTAGTCCGAACCATTGTACGCGGTGCGGACCCTGACCTTGTACGCTGTCTGTGCGAGATCGGGTACAACCTGTTAAAAGGCAACGTACCACTGACTCCGGCTCAGAAGACCAAGTTGGCCAAGCATAAGACAGGTCTCCGAACCCTAGTCCACAAGCGGGTCCCTCAAACACAAAAGAAAAAGGTGTTACAGAAAGGCGGCTTTCTCGGGGCCATCTTAGCACCGTTGGCCGCTTCCGTGTTGGGTCCAGTATTGGGTGGACTCTTCGGCCGACAATGAACCACACGAAAAAAATGGTCCTCGTCGAACCACGGTTCCTGCAAAACCTCCAATCACCCTACCCTGTCCCACCTACGGTGAAGACCATAAACAGCCTCGATGGAGAGATGCAACAGATCTTACAGAGACCGGGGTTAAGCGACAGTGAGAAAGTACAACGGTACAATGAGACGCTTCAACGGTACATGACGTTCATGGACCAATACAAAACCCTGTCTACCCCAGCAACAGCACCACCACCACCACCACCACCACCACCACGTGACAGACCGCTGACCTCAGCACCGCTCCAACAGCCGGGTGAGGTAGCCCCCACAGCCCCACAGTGGGTGGAAGACGAAGTGCTGAAGAGTGTACCTGCCTCGTTCAAGAAACAAGCTGGCCTGGTATTACAACGGATGAAACAGAATCCTAACATGACTTGGAATGATAAAGGCGAACTCCTGGTACAGAATCAGGTGGTCCCCGGCACCCACATGACGGATTTAGTGAATGATCTGATGCGTCAACGCAGATCGCACACCGATCCTCGAGGATGGGAGGTCTTCGCTCAAGGCTTGAAAGACATGCATGTACCACAGGAATTGGTGGGGAACCCCCACCGCTGGGCCTTTATGCAGCAAACCCAGCAATCACCGAGTGGCCCACTACCTTCTTGGGAAGTCGAATGGGAACCGGAGTCACCCCCCAAAACACCACCACAACGGGCACTTTCTTTTCGCGCCTATAAAAAAACACCCTTGATCAAGACACCCCACATCTCCAGAGCCGTGACACGTAGCAAGTCACCGCGACGAACACGACGCCGCACACAACCGCCCAAGGCGTGGAAGACCTATTAAAACCAACAGCAGCAGCAGGACAGCTCAGTCGCCATGTTTTACCTGACCCTACCCAGTAACAGTTCGCTGGATGTGTTTCCTGACAACACCGTGGCCAAGTACGTCACCCAGTTACCGCAACCGTTACATTTACCTGGACGCTGGGAATGTGCCCTCGTGGATGTCCAATACCCTTACTCGTGGTACAACGTGCGAGCCAATGAAGTGTGGTACGAGGTGACCTACGAAGGCAAAAACACCCGACTCACCCTGTCCGAAGGCCAATACGATACCCCCAAAGAGTTCATGGGTGGGCTGTCAAGACTGATGCATGATAAGGCGCTACGGGGGGTGACGGATAGTGCAGCACGCCTGATAGCCTTGCGCTTCAAGAGAAACGTGTTCTTCGATGTCAACGTACACAACGACAAGGCACAGCTTACCCTCACCGATACCGTGAATGTGAAACTTAGTCCTACACTACAGCAAATGCTGGGTTTCGATCTACAGGCGTTCGCTGGTCCCACCCAACACCATGGCGAGATGCCGATGGATATGAAGTCGGGTATGTACGGACTCTACGTCTACTCGGACGTGGTGGACAACCACATCGTGGGCGATATCAACACACCTCTGTTACGGGTGGTCCCCATTAAAAAGACGTATGGCGATCAAGTCACCCACAGTTTCAACCATATCATGTACCTGCCCGTACGACATACCGACATCAACACGATCACGGTGGATATAAGAGATGACACGGGACGAGCGGTGGCATTCGAACGAGGAAAAGTGGTGCTGACACTTCATTTTCGACAAGCACGTGCTCCCCACTTTGCATAATGAAAGTACCTTACGAGTGCGATGCACGCAGCTATGCCGACTATTATGCCCAACAGGCCGGGGGTGGCTTTCCGGTCTTTAGCGGTGCACGCATGCAACGAGGACATGGACTGGGGAACATACTCGGCAGCATTGTGAAAACGTTCCTGCCCTTGGTGACGCGTGGGGTGAAAGCAATCGGCAAACAAGCGGTACGCAGTGGACTGCAAGTGGCCGGTGATGTCTTGGGGGTACGGCACCCCGACAAGCCTTGAAACGACGGGCCAAAGAAGCGGGAGGCGTCTTGGTGGCCAAAGCACAACGCACCGTTGGGAATAAAAGAGCTGCCCCACCGAGACCACGCACCAGTCGACGACCGACCCAGCGACGACGCACATCCAAGAAGACCCGGGATATCTTTTCTTAAAACATGTCCTTAATCCACGCCGAGTCCTGCCCCTCCACCAACAGTGAATTTGATTTGTGGACCGTGCCGCCCACACAAACCAGTGCCGAACAAGGATTATGGGTGGAGCATCTCCCGCTCTCCAGCATCAACGAAACCGGGCCCATCGAGTTCACCATCAGTAATGCGGATACGGCCTATGTGGATTTAGCCCATACCTACTTGTATGTGAAAGCCAAGGTGGTCAATGGAGCTGGCACCAGACTCGCTGACCAAGCAACGGTGGGCCCGACGAATCTCTGGCTGCACTCGATGTTTCAGCAGGTGGATATTTTTCTCAGCGACAAACTCATCAGTGACTCCACCAACACGTACCCCTATCGAGCCTACATCGAGACACTGTTGTCGTATGGCCGAGAGGCTAAAAAATCTCAGCTGACAACCGCTTTATTCTACAGGGACACGGCCGAGCACATGGACACGGCGGACAATGGGGGATATAACAAACGGAAGGCTTTCACTGCGAACAGTGCCTCGGTGGATATGATGGGTCGACTGCATGCAGACATGTTCATGCAAGACCGGTACCTCTTGAACAAGATCCCCATCAAAATCCGACTGATACGGGCGCCTCCGACCTTCGCTTTGATGGCCACTAACGTAGAGGGGCATGTAGCGGACTATAAGATTGTCATCCAAGACGCAGTCCTGTATGTCCGAAAAGTGAAACCGAATCCAGCCGTTCAATTGGGACACATGAAAGCCTTGGAAACAAAACCAGCCCAGTACCCTATCCGACGTGTGCAAACCAAAGTGTTCTCTGTGCCTGCTGGAAATATGGGCGCCAACAAAGAAAACCTGTTCCTGGGGGAACTACCCAAGCGATTGATCCTGGCCTGTGTAGAAAATACCAGTTTCAGCGGAGCCTACCCAGAGAATCCGTTTGACTTTAAACATTTCGGCATCAATTTTGTGGCCCTGCATGTGGATGGACAACAGGTGCCAGCCACGGCCTTAACCCCGAACTTTGGGCGGAGGAATTTCATTCGAGCCTATCAGAGCCTGTTTACAGCCACCGGTCAAATCAACCAGGACGAAGGGAATATGATCAGTCGGGAGGACTACGCGAACGGATACACGTTGTTCTGTTTCGATCTGACCCCCACCTTAGAGAACGACCATCAGCTGGCTCTGGCCAAGCAAGGCAACTTACGGTTGGAAATCCACTTTGCACGAGCCCTGGCGACCACCGTCAATGTGATCTGCTACGCCGAGTTTGACAACATCATTCAAGTGGACAAGGCGCGCAACGTCCTGTGTGACTTCTCCACCTAACATGGATACAGACCAGATAACCACCGTGCTGGAGAATGACCCAGAGACACGTAGGGTCTTTCAAGGGGTGTTCGCCCGAGATGTGTTTCCATTAGACCGTATGTATCCGGCTGCTTACGTTCTCAACACGGACCCGATGGATCGACCCGGTGAACACTGGGTGGCCGTGTACTTGACAGAAGAGCAGGGCGAATACTTTGACCCGTACGGCCTGCCACCCCTCCATCCCGATTTAACAGACTTCATGGATCAAGGCACAGAGACGTGGTGTTGGAACAGTCAAACGTTGCAAAGCCTGACCAGTGGCGTGTGCGGACAATATTGCTTGTTTTACCTGTACCATCGATGCCGGGGAAGACCCTTATCTACCATCGTACAGATGTTTGACGAGTACCCCCAGGCCGAGGACCGCGATGTACTCGTCTATGACTGGGCCGCCCATCATTTCAATGTACAAGCCCCGTTCTGGGCTTGAATTATTTCAATGTACATACGCCCGCTGTTCTGGGCTTCAGTTAATGACAAGCCCCTTGTTCTGGGCTTCAGTTAATGACAAGCCCCTTGTTCTGGGCTTCAGTTAATGACAAGCCCCTTGTTCTGGGCTTGAGTTTTCACGTGGTTGTTCTCACGTTGTTGTTGTTCAATGAATAAAAAAATGAGATCTCACCAAAAAACCCTGTCTTGTGTGTTTTATTCCTGATGCATTAATGCCCAATGCGGAGATTCAGTCAAACTGAAATCAGTGGTGTAGGATGGGACCAAAATGTAACCCATCAAGTTTAGAATGCAAGAGCACTATAGTAAAAAATAGAGAGCCAATGAAATCAGCCCACAGACCAAGTACGTGTTTTTGGTCTAGGTTTGGAGCGGGCATTTCATTGAGGTACGTGTATACGGTGAGTGAAGAGACTCGTCCAACACGTATCGGTTATGACTATCAGTGCTAGGTAACCCATCAAGGTTAGAATGCAAGAGCACTATAGTAAAAATAGAGAGCCAATGAAATCAGCCTACAGACCAAGTACGTGTTTTTTGGTCTAGGTTTGGAGCGGGCATTTCATTGAGGTACGTGTATACGGTGAGTGAAGAGACTCGTCCAACACGTATAGATTATGACTATAAGTTCTATTAGCCAATCAGTGGCCTAGAATGGAGCCAAAGGTAACCCATCCATGTCCAGAAAAACATTACCCGGGTGTACAAGAACCCAGATGTAGGCGCGGACGTCAGCGAAAGCACACCGTGAATACCCCAATTCGATGGGCTGATTGTTCGATCGCTGATTGGTTCTTTTTCTCGACCGCTGATTGGCTCTTTTTCTCGACCGCTGATTGGTCCAAATGGAACTGCCCATCTTTCCCAGGTTCATCTAGAATCCCCCTAGAATCTAGAATTTTTTATTGTGCTCAAGCTCTGACTATAGCGATACCGCAACATTGTCTCATTGGACATTGGACCGTCTGACCTGGAGGTTACCCTTTGACCTTTTGACCCGCGTCCGCGCGCGCGCGCGCACTACCGGGGATGACGCGGGATGACGCGCGCGCGCGCTGCGGGGCGCTGGGGCGGGAAAACACCCCGGCGGTTGAACATTGCAACTCTTGTATGTTTGGAGGTAGTGTTTAGTGAAAACCCGGAAGTGACGTTACAACCCACGTCACCTGCGTATATACTCCTGTAAAATAGAGCCGATTTTATTTCTTTGGAAGGGACAAGGTGAATTGCGCTTTTTATACTACTAAACTGTGATGTAGATTACATCTTACATAGGCCTTAAGGCCGTGATATGCCTATGAAGTATTCTGGGGCATGGTCAATACTTTCCAATTTTCCCTTCGTCTACTACTCGCCGATTTTTTTGATTTTTTTATTATTTATTTATTTATTTATTTATTTATTTATTTCCTCGAGAGCTTTAAAATAAGACCTCACTCTACCCCATCGGGCCACTAGTGCTCCAACATGTCCACCCCGTATGGATTGATACATACCAATATCCCAGTATATGAGTGTATATGGATCTATATGGATCTATATACAAGCCTACGCGGTACTTTCAAATTTTTTTCCATCGTATTCTACATGATCAACCTCATAGCTCATAGTAAAAGCCATAAAAAAACCCGATCACCCCTATACCCATTCAGGCTAAATATAGCGGACATGATCTTCGAATTGGTCTAGTCCGAGTTGTCTCCCTTGCACCAAAGCGAATAGATGGCGCTGTGGTTTGAACGACTTTATTATCCGGGGAAATTTTGGTGTTCAGTAGCCATTTTGTGTTTTCTGAGCGGGAGAACATTCTCTGTTGCAGTGTATAACGGAACTTTGTTCCATTTCGGTATCCGCTGAGATGAATAATGTGATCTGCATCATGCATCGCCTGCATGTCACACGTAGACTGAAATCGAGGGAGTGTGCTGTGTTCCAGCGGACGCATCAATTTGTGTGATATCCGACAGGAAACGTGAAAATTGATATTCTTTCACAGATTTCGAAGTGTATAGGCCTACAGTTCTGGTGAGAATGAACGCAGCCTTTATGATCAGCGATTGAACGATAATGTAGGCCACCGAACAGGTTTTGTGGAATCAACATTGTGTAACGACTGGAGGGATTTTATCGGACATGTGCAGTACGGAACGCTTATCGTGGCAGTCCGTATAATTTGTCAATTTTTGTGTTTGGCACGACAACAGTGAAAGCTGATGGATGAAATTCTACTCCACGGGGAACGGTAACGAATGAATGGAATATCTTACCAAACTCTCAGGTAGGATGTGGGTTTCAGGAGTTCACCGGGTGTGACAATTTCTTTATAATGATTTGTGATAAAAGCGGGTAAAACCTAATGTCAAAATCTCCTTGAAGGTCACGGAGATGTCGATTTATTGCTGATCAGCTGATTTCCAGGACAGACAGACATTATTTCGGCTCTTTTCTCTTCGAAATTCTTGTAATTTGCTCAATACAAATAAATATTTAAATTGACTCTGAGTTTTCTGTTGGCATTATTTCAGCAATATTATGCACTAAAATCTGATGATTCGAAATAAAACTAGGAAATTTTAATGCTTGGGCGATGGTAACACAGCACTATACAGTGGGCCTTCTTTGTCTTTATCTTGTGGTTTCAACAACGACTGTCATTTTTCAATACCTCCGGAATCATAGGAGGCATTTGAATCGGTTCCATCTTCTGTCGTCTCTGGTTCTGGGGGTTTTAACATGGTTTGTAACATCTCGTCTATATCATCAAAACTTTGGTATACATCTGGAGTAACATCCGGTGTGGTTGTTGTCAAGGCGAAGAAATTATCGTTGTCAATATCCATGAGTTGCGCCAAGGGTAAATCCATGACTGAGCACTCAGATTAATTGTGAATAATTAAAAAAAAATGTGGTATTTATAGTGTAAGACACGCGCGCATGCGCAGCGAAAACACACTGGTTGTATCGTGTGCTACGCTGCTGAAGAAAAAATATATGTGTGTTTGTTTAACAATTATAAACAGCTTTTCATTTTACAATCAATGTCAGGACACCTGTAAATTTTATTACAAGTTAAACTCAGGTCATTCATTAGTGTTATATTTAAAATTTAACAACCTAACGCTAGAATATAGGATTATTTTATTAATTTTAGGCATTTTAAAAATCATAAAGTTAATGTACGGTAGTGTAAAACCCAGGTACATTGGAAAATAATTTAATTTTCCTGGCTAAAAAAAATACGTGTACACTATGGATTAGTCTTATCATAATTCCGAGAAAATTGTAACGGATTTATGGAAAAAAATAAGAAATTTTTATGCTTGAACAATGATAACAAAGCACACTTGGCGGCCATGCATATCTTGTACTCACTGACACTTGGCGGCCATCTTGTACCCTCCTCCCACAGCTTGCACTGACTGACACTGGCGGCCATCTTGTCCCACCTCCCACATTTGTACCCACCTCCCACATTTGTACCCGCCTCCCACATTTGTACCCACCTCCCACATTTGTACCCGCCTCCCACAGACCGCTAAAAGTATAAATACGTGTATATTGTAACATTTATTCACCCATACAATCATGAATTCAACAAGACGTGCGCTGTTTACACAGCATCCCGTTAGGGACCCGAGAAATGCCGCTACACAACACCCAGAGCTGGTTAGCGTTCTGGAAAATGATGGAATGAGGGTAACCACCAGTTTTCAAAGGGCATTGGAAGACGAAACATCCATCTTAACACGCAGTACAGAAGAATTAGAACAACTCCGGCGAACTGTCGAAGAAAATGGCCAATTGGAAAGACTAAGGGATGCACATGACGCAGAAATAGCCATGATGGAGACCATACAAGAACCCGATGATGTAACACTAACGGCCCTTTTCAGGGCCAACCATCTTCCCCGGAAGAGGAACTTCTAACTTTGCACAAAAATTAACATCAGACCCCATCATTGTTATACCCCAAGAAAAAAATTTCAATTTTTTCAATTTTTTAACAATTAAATATTGAAAAACGGAAAAGGGGGAGGGGGGGAGGGGGGAGGGGGGAGGGAGGCAGGAAAGACAAAAAATTTTTTTTATTTTAAAAACAAGGAAAAAAAGATTCATGAAGGCAAAAAAAATCTTTTTCATTTTCTATGTTTTTTTAACAACTAAATATTGAAATTAGTGAAATTAGCGAAAAAAAAAGGGTGTAATTATCACCCTATAGCAAAAAAAATTGTTTTAAAAATGGGCCAATGGGGTCGAGTGAGGTATCAAATTGAAGGTGAAGAGAAGGGCTATCTGATGCACTGGGTATGAGATTGAAATATCGGCATTCTGCGCATGCGCGGCAGTGAAGGGTGTAAATTATCACCCTATAGCAAAAAATTGTTTTAAAAATGAGCCAATGGGGTCGAGTGAGGTATCAAATTGAAGGTAAGGAGAAGGGCTATCTGATGCACTGGGTGGAAGATTGAATTAGGGTGATTGTGCGCATGCGCGACGGCCTAAAGGTATGAAAATACACGTATTGGAACTAGGGAACAAAAGAATGAACACTAAGCATTTTTTGTAATTTTCTACTTTATTAACACAAATAGAATGAACGTATTCACAAGGGTATTGAATTTAATACAATTATATATGAATATTGAATGTTTTTAATACAATTAACAGTCAAAAAACTCTGAAATTTTAATAACAATACCAGAACCAAGTCAGTACATGCATCCCATAGTCCCAGGTCACGCCCGATTCACGCAGACCGGAAGTGACGTCATACACCTGCGCACAACCGTGATGGAAAAAACCCAGAACCAAGTCAGGACATGCATTCCACACAGGCAGAATGCAGGCAGGCAGGCAGGCAGGAGGACTGGTTGGCGGGCTGGCTGGCTGATCAAGTCAGGTCAGGTAAGTCAGATTGAATACACCCCTTTCCCTAAAAATCAACTCCTTTTATACATTTTACTACTGGCGGCCATTTTGTACCCACCTCCCACATTTGTACCCACCTCCCACATTTGTACCCACCTCCCACATTTGTACCCACCTCCCACATTTGTACCCACCTCCCACATTTGTACCCACCTCCCACATTTGTACCCACCTCCCACATTTGTACCCACCTCCCACATTTGTACCCACCTCCCACATTTGTACCCACCTCCCACATTTGTACCCACCTCCCACACATCACGCATGCGCACAAAACACACTTATGACGTCACACCAGGTTCTGCGCATGCGCAGTGAAGCGCTAACTCATCAATTTGCGTTATGTATACTACTGACAGGACAGCAGGTCTGCTTTGGGGCAGAACAAATTGATTTATTCATATATCATTGTCGAGTTTGGTATATTATGACCTCGAAGGCTACTCCACGAGTTTTTGTCCAGCTAGGATGTTAGATGTATTTTCCGTGATCATACCATCTTAATTAATTTAGATTGATGGCATGAGACATATTTCATCAACCCAGAATCGGGAAAACCTAAAATTACTTATTTGTTATCTATACAAGTTAGAGCGTTCTAATGTTATACAACGTGTAGGCGTTTATTGAACGAACAAGTTAGAAGTACATATGTATTTTCTTTCTACCAGTGATTCGGGACTGGAAGTATTGAAGTGTGTGCAGAAAGTGGTTGCGAAATGTGCTCCTACACAACGATTCCGGTATATCCAGAAGCTGCTGGATTTACGAAGGACAAAATCGGCTCTAGATTACGGGTGTTCGCATATCTGGGGTAAGTCGCTTTCACAGCTTTACAAGTCTCGATAAGTTGTTCCTCTGATAGAAAAGGTTGGTCATATGTAGTGTCATTCAAACATGTTCCACTGATTTTGGGGGGTAACAAATAACATCAATTGAAATGAGCACCTTTTTCCAACGAGAAGGTGTTAAAAATCGCAACATGAAAACATATAAAGATCAACGTTCATCGTGTATGATAACAGGGGTTTCTTCAATATTAAGATATTGGCACAAGCTTCTTCTATTTGATTTTAATGATACAAAAAAATGGAAATATCTGTAAATATGCTCGGGCTGTTCAGCCTTGTACCTTAATAACGGGTGTATTAACGATATTTGGACAACCATTTGTAGATCTGGCATCCGGAGCTTTCTGTTATAACAAACATTTCGGCAGCGACATAAAACCTTGTCTCGACAAAAGTGTTGTTCTCCAGAGCCGAGCATCAAAACAGAATGAAGTCTCGTTCGAAGATGTTTGCAAGTAAGTACAATGTATGGTACATGGAGATTTCATCACATTGCGGTTGACGTTACATCGTATATTGTGCTTGACGTCACATCGTATGTTTTGATTTACCAGTACGTCAGATAATATGTTTTAGTCGACGTTTGGTCGTATGTTTTGGTTGACGTCATATCATGTTTTGGTTGACGTTACATGGTATGCTTTGGTAGACGTCATATCACGTTTTGGTTGACGTTACATGGTATGTTTTGGTTGACGTTTCATCTAATATTTTTCTTGACGTTACCACGTTTCCAATGTGTTGACTGGGCCTGATATGTTATATTTGACTTTACATCGTTTATTTTGGTTGAAGTTACATTGAATGTTTTGTTTGACTTTTTATCGCATGTTTCGGTTTTGGTACTAAGACAATTACTTGAGTTTAACGAACGCCACTCTTTGTTCTAGGTACATTGACGCTACAACGGATTGCGCACGTGACGGCATGGAGACGTGCAAAGACGAAGCTGTGACGTTCACTCAATACGTCAGGAAGTTCTTCCCCGATGACTGCACTGATGATACATCCGGGTCCCAACACACGACAGCTTTCATCGCCGTTACCATGGTTACCGTTTTACTAGGACAATTCATACTGAGCTTTACAGACTTATTATAGTCGACTGTGAAGAATATGACAACCATGATCTTCCACTGATTAACCTGTGTATTAAATTTTGACTGGGGATAAAACATTATTCAGGTACGGTGCCAACAAAACTCAGTTGAAATATGAATCCTGGATACATTTGGGATTGTGATCCAGTTTTCCTGGAAACTGAATATAGGAGAACGGAGTGTATATAACAATCCGATTGTCGCCGAGGTGACAGCGATGCGCCAGCTTTCGGTTAGACGCTGGTGCAGAAAAGGTATTGACTGCTCTTCCTGTTGGATCCAATCACATTTGCTGTGTGAGTCACGTGACAAAACTTTGAATTATTTTATTTGGCACGAATATGCAAGCTCTCTGTGCGCCTGCGAGTATATTCGATCTCATTGGAAAACAATGGCCTTTTGAGTAAGTCACGCGGTTCGGGAGGCGTGGCGTATACTCATGAGATATACTCGAGTTTTCATTCCATCAGGCAGATGTGAAAACGTACCCACACTATATCAGTTTCTTTGGTGCTATGACGTTGGAACGTATGTACGACACACCCTACATATAGAAGACTTGCACTCGTTTTTTTTCCTTAAGTCCACTAGGGTTGAATGGAAATGGGGGGATACATTATAGCCTCTTCGTACACCAAATTCAGTTCTGCACATAGGCTTCGAATTGGCCTCGGTATAATCAGCCCACCAGTTGTCTTCCGACGATAGTTATAAAATGACAGATGATTCAACTGACCTCGAAGCCAAAATGTCATAGTCAGTGGGTTAATTATTGGTTGACTAACGTATTTATCTTGTTATCCGTATAATATGGGAAATGATCCGGCTAATGGAGGATATCGTCACCATACAGAGTTGGCGTGCACCTCGGATTCTAACGTATAATGGTGGGTCAATGTACCGAGGCGAGTTCGGAGCTAGATGGAGAAAACCATCCATGAATTGATGTGATATCTGACCGTCAGATATCACATCAATTCATGGATGGTTTTCTCCATCTAGTTCGGAGCGTATTCGTAGAAAATGACTCGGTCTACGGAACTGACATATCGCAATCTTTCGCTTGGGTCCATGGGTTGGGTACCGCCCAGTCTTCATTAGTTAATTCCATATCCCATATCTGTGATACCTCTTTTAGATATCCTTTTCATTTGTACATCGTAATCAATGTCGATCTCACTCATGCAATACGATATCAAGTCGCATGTACCGTACAATTGGGAGGTCCTGATATATGATACAGTTTGTATATATGATCACTACACACCTATTTGAAGATAAGTCGGTTGAGATGTTACATTAATACAGAGATTTGTAACTTATATTTTGAGATAGTTACGAGCGATGACGAGATATGTCTTTCCCAAATATAAGGATATAATTAAAATATTATAATTAATATCAATCATTAATATTAATATAAATTAATGTAAATATAAGAGAATGGCAACGATATATCAGGACCTCCCGTTTCAGAAGAATGTGTATTAATATCCACTCATGCAATTTACATTTTAGAAGAATTTTCACGATATTTTGTAATGTCAAATCAAAATATGATATTATGTTATTTGGACGATTCGTAAATTTCAGACGTTCTATTGAAAGTTTATTATACATGATGTATTATACTTTTTGTAAAAGCATTATTTGTTAACAACGAAATTTACTTGTATACAAATGTTCATTGGTTATTTTGTTTATAGTTTGAACCCATAAATTGTGAAACATTCGCACTAGTAACAGTGCCTTTCCATAAAATTTCTGACAACAGTAGTATGTAAACATGATATTCTCTGACATTGTGTGGAAATGTGGAGTAAGTGTGGTGGGCTGTTACAATTCACCTTGGACCTTGGAGTGTCTGCTGCATGAAGTATCGTTACCTTCCACATGCAAAAACTAGCCACAGAAAAAGAGGCCCTTTATTGTGCCGATTTCTGATCATATAGATTAGTGCCAAAATCGCGTATTAAAAGATAGGAGAAAACCTCAAATCTATGGCAAGCCAAAGTGCTTTTTATTCGAGAATTTCCGATATCGGAAATTGAATTCCCGATATCGGAATTAAAATTTCCGATATCGGAAATTCATGACCTTCAATTTCCGATATCGGAAATTGAATTCTCGATATCGGAAATTGCAATTCCCGATATCGGAAATTCCCGATATCGGAATTCGGGGACAATTCCCGTTATCGGAAATTGAATTCCGATATCGAAAATTGTCACTGAATTTTCGATATCGGAAATTGCAACTCTAGGGTGCACTCCACACTTGCCACGGTTTCGTACAAAGTGGTGTCTCCCTAATTTTATAATAGGGAAGGTCGCCCGATTTTGACAGCAAGGTAATTCTTCTTACCTTTCTACTAACTGATATCTATAGTATCACCCTGCTGGACGTAACCATTTCTCCAAACGAGGATATAATATTTGCTTGTTGATCGCACTCACTCGCCTCTACAGAGTTAATCGTGTCCGGAATTGAATATCTGGCGGACCAAAATCCGCACTTTTTCGGGAAGCGAAAATGATTCCTTTATGGCCATAAAATTTTACAAAAAAACGAGTACGTCGACCCCCTGTTTTTTTCGCCATTTTAAATTGTCCTTTGAACGGGAAACACTTTAACATACATAAAAAGAAAATCATTTCGAACGTTTTCGCTGGGTTGCGGGTAGAATTTGACACATTTTCATATATTTTATGGAGTTTTTCAGAAAAGTTGAAGAAGGGTTACGGAGGATTGCACGTCTTTCCTTTTCAATTTCAATAGCTCACAAGTCTCCTGAAATAAGGGCACGAGTGTGCCCATTTAGAAAAAATATACTTTTACAAGGTAGTAGTATACAAAGCGTAAATGGAGGTCGATTGACCTCAGAAATTTGCATATTTTGTGGAGGAAATGAGGAGGTGACAGCCAATCAGAAGCGAGTAAAATTTGACCTCAGAAATTTGCATATTGGGAGCGGTCACGGGGTGGCTCTCGTCCAATCAGAAGCGAGTAAAATTTCACTGGATGTATTCCTCCACGGTGATGTGGTCCTGGCGGTGATGCGGTCTGCCTCCGCGGAGAAAAAGTAGTCCCTAGACTGGAAATCAAAATGGCGGCTGGTGGTGGGTGGTGGGTTTAAGATGGCGGCTGGTGGTGGTGGGTGGTGGGTTTAAGATGGCGGATTGTGGTGGTGGGTGGTGGGTTTAAGATGGCGGCGGATTGTGGTGGTGGGTGGTGGGTTTAAGATGGCGGCTGGTGGTGGTGGGTGGTGGGTTTAAGATGGCGGCTTGTGGTGGTGGGTGGTGGGTTTAAGATGGCGGCGGATTGTGGTGGTGGGTGGTGGGGTGTGGTTTAAGAGGTGGTGGTGGCGGCGGCGGATTGTGGTGGTGGGTGGTGGGTTTAAGATGGCGGCTGGTGGTGGTGGGTGGTGGGTTTAAGATGGCGGATTGTGGTGGTGGGTGGTGGGTTTAAGATGGCGGCGGCTGGTGGTGGTGGGTGGTGGGTTTAAGATGGCGGCTGGTGGTGGTGGGTGGTGGGTTTAAGATGGCGGCTGTGGGAGCCCGAATCATAACGGACTGAAATTATTGAACCAGCACAGGGGCTTGGACTAGAAAGAAGGGGAGGGTGGGTGTTTTTGCATGATTGCAGATATTTGTCACTGTCGTTGGCGACCCTGTGCGACATGTTACTACTTTTACATCGGTAAAAGGAATAACATTACAGCCCGAATCATAACGGACTGAAATTATTGAACCAGCACAGGGGCTTGGACTAGAAAGAGGGGGAGAGGGGGAGAGGGGGGTGTTTTTGCATGAATGTCGTTGGCGACCCTGTGCGACATGTTACTACTTTTACATCGGTAAAAGGAATAACATTACAGCCCGAATCATAACGGACTGAAATTATTGAACCAGCACAGGGGCTTGTTGTACCATGTTAATAGGATCAGTCTAGCATCTGTACCACCCTAGGGTCGAGTGTTTATTGTCCCGTGTATCTCCGCAAGAAAACAACAAACAAAATGGCGGCTCCAGGATGGTGTGGGGATGCCCTTTCCATATCACGGCGTCGACCGTAGCGCCATCTGCACACATTGACGCAAGGGAGACAACTCGTGTAGCCTAAGGATATGAAAATAGCCGTGTTGGAGCTAGGGGAGTTACTAATGGTCCAATGGGGTCGAGTGAGGTATCAATGTGAAGCTTAGGTGAAGGGACATCTGATGGGGTGGGTGTGGGATTGAACTAGCGTCATTCTGCGCATGCGCGGTGGCCCAAGGGTATGGAAATAGCCATGTTGGAGCTAGGGGAGTCCCTCATGGTCCAATAGGATCGAGTGAGGTATCAAAGTGAAGCCTAGGTGAGGGGGCATCTGACTGGACTAGTGGGGTTGACATAGCGGCATTCTGCGCATGCGCGGTGGCCCAAGGGTATGAAAATAGCCGTGTTGGGAGCTAGGGGAGCTACTCATGGACCGATGGGGTCGAGTGAGGTATCCAAGTGAAGCTTATGTGAAGGGGCATCTAATGGGCTGGGTGTGGGTTGAAATAGTGGCATTCTGCGCATGCGCGGTGGCCCAAGGGTATGGAAATAGACGTGTTGAGAGCTAGGGGAGTCCCTAATGGGCCGATGGAGTTGAGTGAGGTATCAAAGTGAAGCATTCGTGAAGGGGCATCTGATGGGTTGGGTGTGCGAAGCTCTCGTCCAATCAGAAGCGAGTATTTCAAATCCGTCCCAGAGCTCTCGTCCAATCAGAAGCGAGTATTTTGACCCGGTGCATTATGGGACATATCCAAGATGGCGGCACGTATGTTCAAGATGGCGGCACATCCGGTGTCGAAAACTGGCCCTTTTGTCGGGATGTGGTCACCTAGTGTCGAAAACTGGACCCTGTATGGATCCCGCTAGACGTTTTGGAGCTAGGGGAGCCCTTAATGGGCCAATGGGGTCGAGTGAGGTATCAAAGTGAAGCATTCGTGAAGGGGCATCTGATGGGCTGGGCGTGGGGTTGAACTATCGGCATTCTGCGCATGCGCAGTCTGGCCGTAGTATAGAAATAGACGTGTTGGGGTGGTGGTGGGCCCCTAGTGGGTCGATGGGATCGAGTGAGGTATCCATGTGAAGCCTGGGTGAGGGAGTTACACTAGGGTGTCGCGTATCCATTCTGCTGCGCAGGTCACGTGGTGGGGTTGTGACGTCACTTCCGGGTTTTTCACTAAAACTACCTCCAAACCCAGAAGAGTTCCAACATTCAACCCTCCGGGGTGTTTTCCCGCCCCGCCCCGCCCCGCAGCGCGCGCGCGAGTTCTCCGGAAGTGCGCGCGTCATCCCCGGCAGTGCCCGCGCGCGGACGCGGGTCAAAAGGTCAAAGGGTCACCTCCAGGTCAAACGGTCCAATGTCCAATGAGACAATGTTGCGGCATCGCTATAGTCAGAGCTTGAGCACAAAAAAGGGGATTCTAGATGAACCTGGGAAAGATGGGCAGGTCCATTTGGACCAATCAGCGGTCGAGAAAAAGAGCCAATCAGCGGTCGAGAAAAAGAACCAATCAGCGGTCGAACAATCAGCCAATCGAATTGGGGTACTCACGGTGTGCTTTCGCTCACGTCCGCGCCTACATCTGGGTTCTTGTGCACCCGGGTAATGTTTTCTGGACATGGATGGGTTACCTTTGGCTCCATTCTAGGCCACTGATTGGCTAATACGGTGTTCAAAGCCACTTTCATGCATTATGCTCATAGAACTTATAGTCAAAATCTATACGTGTTGGACGAGTCTCTTCACTCACCGTATACACGTACCTCAATGAAATGCCCGCTCCAAACCTAGACCAAAAACACGTACTTGGTCTGTAGGCTGATTTCATTGGCTCTCTATTTTTTACTATAGTGCTCTTGCATTCTAAACTTGATGGGTTACATTTTGGCCCCATCCTACACCACTGATTTCAGTTTGACTGAATCTCCACATTGGGCATTGATGCATTAGGAATAAAACACACAAGACAGGGTTTTTGGTGAGATCTCATTTTTTTTATTCAGTGAACAACAACAACGTGAGAACAACCACGTGAAAACTGAAGCCCAGAACAAGGGGCTTGTAATTAATTGAAGCCCAGAACAAGGGGCTTGCACATTGAAGCCCAGAACAAGGGGCTTGTAAACTTAAGCCCAGAACAAGGGGCTTGTAATTAACTTAAGCCCAGAACGGGGCTTGTACATTGAAATGATGGGCGGCCCAGTCATAGACGAGTACATCGCGGTCCTCGGCCTTGGGGTACTCGTCAAACATCTGTACGATGGTAGATAAGGGTCTTCCCCGGCATCGATGGTACAGGTAAAACAAGCAATATTGTCCGCACACGCCACTGGTCAGGCTTTGCAACGTTTGACTGTTCCAACACCACGTCTCTGTGCCTTGATCCATAAAGTCTGTTAAATCGGGATGGAGGGGTGGCAGGCCGTACGGGTCAAAGTATTCGCCCTGCTGTTCTGTCAAGTACACGGCCACCCAGTGTTCACCGGGCCGATCCATCGGGTCCGTGTTGAGAACGTAAGCAGCAGGATACATACGGTCTAATGGAAACACATCTCGGGCGAACACCCCTTGAAAGACCATACGTGTCTCTGGGTCATTCTCCAGCACGGTGGTTATCTGGTCTGTATCCATGTTAGGTGGAGAAGTCACACAGGACGTTGCGCGCCTTGTCCACTTGAATGATGTTGTCAAACTCGGCGTAGCAGATCACATTGACGGTGGTCGCCAGGGCTCGTGCAAAGTGGATTTCCAACCGTAAGTTGCCTTGCTTGGCCAGGGCCAGCTGATGGTCGTTCTCTAAGGTGGGGGTCAGATCGAAACAGAACAACGTGTATCCGTTCGCGTAGTCCTCCCGACTGATCATATTCCCTTCGTCCTGGTTGATTTGACCGGTGGCTGTAAACAGGCTCTGATAGGCTCGAATGAAATTCCTCCGCCCAAAGTTCGGTGTTAAGGCCGTGGCTGGCACCTGTTGTCCATCCACATGCAGGGCCACAAAATTGATGCCGAAATGTTGAAAGTCAAACGGATTCTCTGGGTAGGCTCCGCTGAAACTGGTATTTTCCACACAGGCCAGGATCAATCGCTTGGGTAGTTCCCCCAGGAACAGGTTTTCTTTGTTGGCGCCCATATTTCCAGCAGGCACAGAGAACACTTTGGTTTGTACACGTCGGATAGGGTACTGGGCTGGTTTTGTTTCCAAGGCTTTCATGTGTCCCAATTGAACGGCTGGATTCGGTTTCACTTTTCGGACATACAGGACTGCGTCTTGGATGACAATCTTATAGTCCGCTGCATGCCCTCTACGTTAGTGGCCATCAAGGCGAAGGTCGGAGGCGCCCGTATCAGTCGGATTTTGATGGGGATCTTGTTCAAGAGGTACCGGTCTTGCATGAACATGTCTGCGTGCAGTCGACCCATCATATCCACCGAGGCACTGTTCGCAGTGAAAGCCTTCCGTTTGTTATATCCCCCATTGTCCACCGTGTCCATGTGCTCGGGCGTGTCCTTGTAGAATAAAGCGGTTGTCAGCTGAGATTTTTTAGCCTCTCGGCCATACGACAACAGTGTCTCGATGTAGGCTCGATAGGGGTACGTGTTGGTGGAGTCACTGATGAGTTTGTCGCTGAGAAAAATATCCACCTGCTGAAACATCGAGTGCAGCCAGAGATTCGTCGGGCCCACCGTTGCTTGGTCAGCGATTCTGGTGCCAGCTCCATTGACCACCTTGGCTTTCACATACAAGTAGGTATGGGCTAAATCCACATAGGCCGTATCCGCATTACTGATGGTGAACTCGATGGGCCCGGTTTCGTTGATGCTGGAGAGCGGGAGATGCTCCACCCATAATCCTTGTTCGACACTGGTCTGTGTGGGCGGCACGGTCCACAAATCAAATTCACTGTTGGTGGAGGGGCAGGACTCGGCGTGGATTAAGGACATGTTTTAAGAAAAGATATCCTTTGTCTTCTTCGATGTGCGTCGTCGCTGGGTCGGTCGTCGACTGGTGCGTGGTCTCGGTGGGGCAGCTCTTTTATTCCCTACGGTGCGTTGTGCTTTGGCCACCAAGACGCCTCCCGCTTCTTTGGCCCGCCGTTTCAAGGATTCTTTGGGTGCCGTACCCCCCAAGACATCACCGGCCACTTGTAGTCCACTGCGTACCGCTTGTTTGCCCATTGCTTTCACCCCACGCGTCACCAAGGGCAGGAACGTTTTGACGATGCTGCCGAGTATGTTCCCCAGTCCATGTCCTCGTTGCATGCGTGCACCGCTAAAGACCGGAAAGCCACCCCCGGCCTGTTGGGCATAATAGTCGGCATAGCTGCGTGCATCGCACTCGTAAGGTACTTTCATTATGCAAAGTGGGGAGCACGTGCTTGTCGAAAATGAAGTGTCAGCACCACTTTTCCTCGTTCGAATGCCACCGGTCGTCCCGTGTCATCTCTTATATCCACCGTGATCGTGTTGATGTCAGTTTGTCGTAC
The DNA here is from genome assembly GCA_036873755.1 of Hanleya hanleyi. NCBI lineage: Eukaryota > Metazoa > Mollusca > Polyplacophora > Lepidopleurida > Hanleyidae > Hanleya > Hanleya hanleyi. Next base: position 4,450 of record JAVTVY010026444.1, on the reverse strand, counting down.
GGGCAAGTAGAGCATGTGGGTGAAACTGTGGGTGACTTGACCTCCATACGTCTTTTTAATGGGGACCACCCGTAACAGAGGTGTGTTGATATCGCCCACGATGTGGTTGTCCACCACGTCCGAGTAGACGTAGAGTCCGTACATACCCGACTTCATATCCATCGGCATCTCGCCATGGTGTTCGGTGGGACCAGCGAACGTCTTTAGATCGAAACCCAACATTTGCTGTAGGATAGGACTCAGTACGACACTCGCCTTGCCGGTGACGATAAGCTCTGCCTTGTCGTTGTGTGCGTTGTAATCGAAGTCCACGTGATTCTTGAAGGGATAGGATTTGATGGGTTTTGAAGTATTCGTGACATCCCGTAGAGCCTTATAATGCATCAGTCTTGACAGCCCACCCATGAACTCCTTGGGGGTATCGTATTGGCCTTCGGGCAGGGTGAGTCGGGTGTTTTTGCCTTCGTAGGTCACCTCGTACCACACTTCATTGGCTCGCACGTTGTACCACGAGTAAGGGTATTGGATATCCACGAGGCCACATTCCCAGCGTCCAGGTAAATGTAACGGTTGTGGTAACTGGGTGACGTACTTGGCCACGGTGTTGTCAGGAAACACATCCAGCGAACTGTTACTGGGTAGGGTCAGGTAAAACATGGCGACTGAGCTGTCCTGCTGCTGCTGTTGGTTTTAACCTTTTCAATGTTGATGACGTGCAGTGCACGTCACTGCTTTCTCTCCTCATTGTGTTCATGACGAGCAGCGTACGTCCAAGTTCGCAGTCGTTCTGTGACAGTGACGTTGCGTCGGCGGACGTAATTCTGTGCATTGAGAGACACGCTGATCAAACGAGCAGGTAATTCCGTTGTTACCGGCACATCCGCAAATGGCATTTCCTATTATTTTGACATCAAAGCATGGACGACACGTCTAAGTGTACAGTATTCTTGTAAAGGCCGCGACATGGCAGCAGAACCCAGGTTAAACAGTGAAAGGGTTAATAGGTGTTCCAGGCCTTGGGCGGTTGTGTCCGGCGTCGTGTTCGTCGCGTTGACTTGCTACGTGTCACGGCTCTGGAGATGTGGGGTGTCCTGATCGAGGGTGGTTTTTTAAAGGTTTGAAAAGAAGGTGCCCGTTGTGGTGGTGGTGGAGTTTTGGGGGGTGACTCCGGTTCCCAGTCGGTTTCCCAAGAAGGTTGTGGTGAGAGTCGTGGTGCACGAGTCGGTGATTGCATAAAGGCCCAGCGGTGGGGGTTCCCCACCAATTCCTGTGGTACATGCATGTCTTTCAAGCCTTGAGCGAAGACCTCCCATCCTCGAGGATCCGTGTGCGATCTGCGTTGACGCATCAGATCATTCACTAAATCCGTCATGTGGGTGCCGGGGACCACCTGATTCTGTACCAGGAGTTCGCCTTTATCATTCCAAGTCATGTTAGGATTCTGTTTCATCCGTTGTAATACCAGGCCAGCTTGTTTTTTGAACGATGCAGGTACACTCTTCAGCACTTCGTCTTCCACCCACTGTGGGGCTGTGGGGGCTACCCCACCCGGCTGTTGGAACGGTGCTGAGGTCGGCGGTCTGTCACTTGGTGGTGGTGGTGGTGGTGGTGGTGGTGGTGGTGCTGTTGCTGGGGTAGACAGGGTTTTGTATTGGTCCATGAACGTCATGTACCGTTGAAGCGTCTCATTGTACCGTTGTATTTTCTCACTGTCGCTTAACCCCGGTCTCTGTAAGATCTATTGCATCTCTCCATCGAGGCTGTTTATGGTCTTCACCGTAGGTGGGACAGGGTAGGGTGATTGGAGGTTTTGCAGGAACCGTGGTTCGACGAGGACCATTTTTTCGTGTGGTTCATTGTCGGCCGAAGAGTCCACCCAATACTGGACCCAACACGGAAGCGGCCAACGGTGCTAAGATGGCCCCGAGAAAGCCGCCTTCTGTAACACCTTTTTCTTTTGTGTTTGAGGGACCCGCTTGTGGACTAGGGTTCGGAGACCTGTCTTATGCTTGGCCAACTTGGTCTTCTGAGCCGGAGTCAGTGGTACGTTGCCTTTTAACAGGTTGTACCCGATTTCGCACAGACAGCGTACACGGTCAGGGTCCGCACCGCGTACAATGGTTCGGACTAACTCGGGTGGGGCCGTCTTCAATACACGGAGCGTGGGAGCGTGCTTCCGTACTCGCGCAAACATCCTGTACAACTAATGCCAGAACCCACAACGCTGCTCTTTTTATCTACCTCAGAGACAAAGTCAACCCTGCTGTGGTATTCATTCTTTTTATTATTCCCCATCATCAAACACACACACCCCAGCTGGGGGAGCCACTGTGGGTGTGTTTACATTATTTTTGCATGTACACGTGGTGGGCCTCTCCGGGAAAGATGCCGGTCCGTAGTCGAAGGTGGTCGGGGGTGGCTTGCTTGAGGTCGAAGAGCATATACCCGTGCTGAGGGGTTGAGGCATCTTTGAAGGCTTCCAACGCAAACGGTGTGTGGCCGGGATACATCTGTCTCGCCAGGTGCAGCAGTTGAGTGGTATCTCTCGGGTTTTTGAAGACCACCAGGTAGTGGGCATTTAAGCTGATATTCCGATGTTCTTTGTTTTTACTGAACAGATTCTGCACAATGTAGATGATGCTGAGCCGTCGATGATGGCTGCCTTTGGTAAAGAGTTTGGTGACCCGTGCATCCGTCTCCGCCATGAGATCATCCAGAACCACCAAGGTGTCGGGTTCCAAATCGGCCAGGTTGGGTAGGCCTTCCACGAACGTGATGTGGGGCATTGCTGCATACGCTGCCTGCCATTCTCCGTAACACCACACGACTCGGGCAATAGGTGGGGTGATCATGCTGTCGGCGTGTTGAAGGAGCTTCCGGACGAAGTGCGTTTTGCCGGAGCCCGTCGGTCCTGCGATGACGCAAGTGAAGGGATGCTGCCACCCAGGGTCCATGGTTCGAGGTGTATCCGTTGTCGTGGTAACCCGCTCTTGTAAATTTCGTACGAGTGAGCTGGAGTGGTGGTGGGTACAACGTCGGTCGTCGTTGTCTGTACACTGTCAGGGATGATGATGGGGGTGGGTACAACGTCGGTGGTCGTTGTCTGTTCACTGTGAGGGGTGAAATCCGGTGGGTCTTGAGACGCAGTGGGCGTACTTGGTGTAGGTGTAGAGCTTACACTCGTTGTGGCTTGTACACGGGGTGTGGTGGTGGTGGTGACTGGGCTCGATACGACTGGTGCTCTCTGTAGACCGGTTTCGCTGGTGGCTGGTGTTCTCAGTTGGTTAAGTAACGTGCTGACATAGGCTACGTCGTAAACACACCTCCGTACAACAAACTCAGCAGGGTTAGCACTATCACCCCAAAGACCACTTGCGCTTTGCGCGTTTTGCGAGACGCTGTCTTCAGAGGCAGCTGCTGTTGGTCCATAGCACTGTGGTCGGACGTGGAATGAACGAGGACGGCAGTGGTGTCTGGCTTTATAGTCGTTTCACCTTGTTGGCAGCGACCCAGGAATTGAAGGAACTGGGCCAACCTTGCCATTTCACGAAATGAAACAGTTTGCCATGTCGACGTTCCGTTTTCAAAATCTGCTCCACGGTGTAGTAGTCTTGCTGTGTTTTTACGACAGGCTGTAATTCCGTCTCGTAAAACGTCCCTAGCAACGGTTCCCCTTGAAGATCTTCCAGTTCATAGACTCGCCGCTGTCGGGATAGGCGCCGTTTAATCAGGAAGTGCTCATCGCTCCAGTTGGGCAAGTAACTTTTCTCGAACTTGCCCTTGACTTTACTGATCCGTACAGGGTCCCTGACCTTGTACACCGCCTTCGTCGTTCGCTGCGATGGCCTGGGGTACAAGACACGCCGGACTTGGGCTTCATTGCGTTGGGTCACGGTAATGGGGGCTCTCTCTATACTCCGATGATAGGCTCGATTGTAACCCCTCACCAGTTTCGGGGGAACATCGATGTACCGCCTTGTATTCTTGTAGGTGAAATATTTATACATACGGCCTTTGAATGTCCTGTTGAACCTTTCCACCACGGAAGCCTTGGTCTCGTTGTACGTATGGAAGAAAAACAACTTCTGGGCTTTCAGAAACTGTTGGAACGGTCTGTTGAGGAATTCTGTGCCTTCGTCGGTTTGCAAATACAAAGGTTTGCGCCCGGTCTTGAAGATGTCTTTGAACGCCGCTATGAGATTCGGCCCCGTTTTCGACCGGATGGGTACCACCCACGCATGCTTGGATAGGATATCGATGCACGTCAAGATATGCCGATTCCCATCGTTGTGTTTGGCAAAGGCGCTCATATCGACCAAATCCGCTTGCCACTGGGCATCTATTCCTCCCACGATGACCCGGTTCCGTAGAAAATGGCGACGGACAGATCGATGTAAGGTATAGGTGTCTTGTTTTCTTAACTAATCTCGGACTTGGGCACGTTGTATCC
>JAVTVY010026443.1:0-114877 GCA_036873755.1 Hanleya hanleyi | reverse complement strand
ATCAGCATTTTTCGAAAGTATTTGATCAAGCTATGTTGGAAAATGGACTCTCGGTAAGGTATATACCGCTAAAGTGGGTATCGTTGCTTAAATTATTCATTGTTTGGAAGAAATTGGGAGATTCCATTCTATGTGGGGGGTTGAAATTGGGTGGGGTCGTTTTATTAAGGGGAAGTGGGTATATTTGTTGTGCGTTTTTACTGATCAAAATCAGCAGTTCGAACCGTTTTACAGCTATTTACCGTCTCAAATATTTACGATCAAGATATATTTTCAAGTGATACTGAATGGATTGAATTATTTCAGTATTCTGTGGATTTACATCATCTGCTGCCTCGTTGAAATGCTAAAATGATCGAAAATGGTGGTTTCTGATGAGAAGGTGTGATCTTTGTAAGGTCCCTATGTGACTCAAGAGGAACTGGTTGATATCAGCACTGATTCAGTCGGTCGCATGGTAACAGACTTATCAGAGACCCGGTCGAAGATACTTAAATCGTCAGATACAGACATTGCAGCCTAGTTTTAGCTGGATTATCCTCCCATTTTTGGATTGTTTACCTGAATCAGTGGGTATTAATTCATTCTTAGTGGAACTCCAAAGCCTGAAATAATTATACAAGTTTATAATAAATACCTGGACTACCTGTGCCTGCGATAATACAATACCTGATTCAGAAAAATTCGTTTGATCTTAGCTACCATCGGACGTAAACCGGAAGGGTCATCCTGAATTTAGACACCTAACATGGGGGGTGGGGACAGATTTTGTAATATCATTTGCATTGTCCTTCGTTCGAATTGGCAGTTTTTGGCATCTGTTTGTAGAGGGAACATTCGCAGTTAATATATAACTAAATTTGACAGCTACACGCCTCTGAATTTTCAAAAAGATCAACTTTAATCCACAAAATTGCCCAAAATTAGCGTTTTCAAGGGTATGATATCGCAAAAATGACAATAATTTAATGGAAGGACCAACAGGCTCGTAACATATTTCCTAATATGTAGGAATATATGGACCATCCACTCAAGAACTAATCATAGCGTTTGTTATGGTATCTCTAAAAACCCGGGCCTGATCGCCAAGGCCAGATATGTGCTTTAGCTAGCCCAAAACTGTTGTATTTTGATGGGGGTACATGTAGCAAAAACCACATAGCGCGAAAAGTATTTGATGAAAACGCGTGCAATTTTTCAAGCTTCCAAACAATTGAATGATGCAAGCCCATGACTGATATCAGAATGATCGGATGAAATAAGCCCACCTAATAGATCAGCATTTTTCGGAAGTATTTGATCAAGCTATGTTGGAAAATGGACTCTCGGTAAGGTATATACCGCTAAAGTGGGTATCGTTGCTTAAATTATTCATTGTTTGGTAGAAATTGGGAGATTCCATTCTATGTGGGGGGTTGAAATTGGGTGGGGTCGTTTTATTAAGGGGAAGGGGGTATATTTCTTGTGCGTTTTTACTGATCAAAATCAGCAGTTCGAACCGTTTTACAGCTATTTACCACCTCAAATATTTACGACCAAGATATATTTTCAAGTGATACTGAATGGATTGAATTATTTCAGTATTCTGTGGATTTACATCATCTGCTGCCTCGTTGAAATGCTAAAATGATCGAAAATGGTGGTTCCTGATGAGAAGGTGTGATCTTTGTAAGGTCCCTATGTGACTCAAGAGGAACTGGTTGATATCAGCACTGATTCAGTCGGTCGCATGGTAACAGACTTATCAGAGACCTGGTCGAGGATACTTAAATCGTCAGATACAGACATTGCAGCCTAGTTTTAGCTGGATTATCCTCCCATTTTTGGATTGTTTACCTGAATCAGTGGGTATTAATTCATTCTTAGTGGAACTCCAAAGCCTGAAATAATTATACAAGTTTATAATAAATACCTGGACTACCTGTGCCTGCGATAATACAATACCTGATTCAGAAAAATTCGTTTGATCTTAGCTACCATCGGACGTAAACCGGAAGGGTCATCCTGAATTTAGACACCTAACATGGGGGTGGGGACAGATTTTGTAATATCATTTGCATTGTCCTTCGTTCGAATTGGCAGTTTTTGGCATCTGTTTGTAGAGGGAACATTCGCAGTTAATATATAACTAAATTTGACAGTTACACGCCTCTGAATTTTCAAAAAGATCAACTTTAATCCACAAAATTGCCCAAAATTAGCGTTTTCAAGGGCATGATATCGCAAAAATGACAATAATTTAATGGAAGGACCAACAGGCTCGTAACATATTTCCTAATATGTAGGAATATATGGACCATCCATTCAAGAACTAATCATAGCGTTTGTTATGGTATCTCTAAAAACCCGGGCCTGATCGCCAAGGCCAGATATGTGCTTTAGCTAGCCCAAAACTGTTGTATTTTGATGGGGGTACATGTAGCAAAAACCACATAGCGCGAAAAGTATTTGATGAAAACGCGTGCAATTTTTCAAGCTTCCAAACAATTGAATGATGCAAGCCCATGACTGATATCAGAATGATCGGATGAAATAAGCCCACCTAATAGGCTACAGGCTCCTAAATAAAAAAAAAGTCCCGATCCGTTAACCCCTAGACGTAATCTCTGCCAAAGACCAGAATTTTCTCGATTTTTTTCCGCCTTCGTTGCAACGATTAATGGAAAGCCGTTGGTACCACTGGCAAGTGTGGTATTTGTTCTATTCTGCTGTAAATTTTATTTCGATTCACTGCTCGATAACATGCCTTGCCGGGGGACTATTTGCGAGGCATGAGCACTGCTTTCAGCAGGCAGAGAAAACAGCGAAATGAGGACCTCTTGTGTAGAGGCGCGCACAGCTTAAAATTTTGACGGATAATGTTTGACAAGAAGTTTGTCACCTGGCATCAGTGCACAATTAATTCTGTTACTTGTTATGTATTAGCGTTAAAAATCGGCAAAAATCCAGAAAAATCACAATGCATAAATCCACCTGGCATGTCAATATTTACCTTGTGGGACATTATCAGTGGAAGTCTTGACAGATGTTCACCATGGAAATTTCAACTTGCCGCCATTTGCAGCTGAGTGGTGTTACCGAATGTCATTCAGCTTGTAAACAGAGAGCCTTTTCACCGCCACTCTTCATGTGTCCTTCCGCCAGGCTTTGCCCCAATGTTGCCAAATCAACACCAGGAAGTACAGTTTGAAGCCTCATCTGCAATTTGAAATATCAAATTTATCAGAAATGCTGAATAATCTCGCCTAATAAAATCCACAAAGATCTGCTCTCAAATTTCTACACAAAGTAGATCGTGGGCACCGACCCGGAAGTGATTAATTGTGCACTGATGCCTGTCAGGAATGGAACCATTGTTAAAATAAAGAATGCTCTCATCTGAACAATCATTACCCATCCCCAAACTATCCTGAGAAGGCACAAATAAAACTATTCAAAGATAGAGATTTTATAACCTAAATAACAAGGGTACCCCCTTTATCATTTCCTCTCATTGTCTCCCATATGACTTAATAGTGAGGTGAAAATAAAAAGTGCAATATCTCACTAACCTGTAAGTATTTTTCCATCTGGTAAAAAGCACTCAGTAGACTATCCTTCTGCCTATAATAAAAGGTGTGCAGCATTGATTAGATATGTCAAAGACTATTTTTAATTATTTTTTGCTATTTTAACTCAATTTTCATGTCTTTTTTCAATTTAAAACTTAAAAATATAAAAATTAAAAACTCAAGATGTGACAAAACATAATCTGTTTAAAAGCTGCTTAGTTAGACTACATCTGGTAAAAAAGTCTTTCATGACAGCGAGTAATTTCTCCATATAATCAGTGGGTCATCCCAGGATTATCTCACAGGTCTTAAAATTGATGTTTATAGAGAGATCAAAAACTTGTTTAATCATATAAAAGGTCACATCAATATACATAATTGTGTACACAACACATTCAACAATATAACACTGAGGTGTTCATGGTATACACATCCCCCAAATAAAGAATATCTGTTAGTTCAATTGAATGTAGCTACAGAGAATCAACATCTTGGGGGCAGTAATAGACAGATGAAGTTATCAATTATAAAGTTATTATTACTGACAAAACTCATAACACAAATGAAGAAATATATCCTTTTGTTTCATTTTAAGTCAACTGCCGCAATGTTTGCAAAGGGACAACACCTGTAAAAACAAAACAGAGAAAAAAATAGTATATAAAAATGGGAATAAAATCCAATGCCAACATATCTGATGATCACTTGCTCATCTCTGCTACATTAACCAACATGAAGGGTAAAGAGAGAAGGAAGTTGACTTACTTTAAAAAAGGACATCCTGGACACCCCATGTTAGCTGTGGCCGACAGTTCAGATTTGAACCCTGTCCCTGGACCATCATCTGAAGATGCTGTAGTAACGAGGAGGTTACATCAAGATGAGTTCACCTTCATTACAAGGCCTAGCATAGACAAGAGGACAGTTGAAGCTACAGACACCGAGGGCATCTCTGGATCCATGAAATTACTACGGCCAAAGAAACCGGCTCCAAATCTGAAAGACATAAAAGATAAAAATTCTAATGACACCCAAGGCATGAGAATGATCAGTAACTGCAAAATGCTTCAAATGTGGAATGATGTGATAAAGCACCACAGAGTTACTTCCCCTGATTGTGATATTTTGGAAGTGGTCATAGCCAGTGAAAAAAAGTGGGGTTTAGGATGGTCTCAATCTTTGCAGTGTGTTAACTGTCAATATACTTCTCGCCATTATAAACTTTATGAAGAAGTCAAGACAAACAACCCTGGACCGAATGCTGCTGCCATAAATGTATCCCTTCAAGTCGGTCTGCAAGACACACCTATGGGGAATTCCAGAACAAGGTTACTGTTAGCATCAGTGGATGTTCCTCCTCCAGCAAGAACTGGCATGCAAAGGACAGCGAACATGGTTGGAACTGCTGTAACAGAGTTAAATAAGATAGACATGAGAAAAAAACTAGAAGCCATAAAAGAAGTTAACAAAGTGCGCGGGGTTGTAATGATGAAATAAACTTAGCTGTTGATGCAAGATATAACAGCTCCAAAATTACCAGTTCAAGAAAATGCACACAGAATGCCTCCCAAGCCATAGCAATAGGATGTGAAACATCAACAGACAGAAAATATATTGTTGCTGCTGTATTCCAGAATAAATTGTGTTGGACTGGTGCATGGCTTAGGGGAAAAGGAATGGATGTAAAGTGCCCAGATGGGCATGAAGATTGCACTGCAACTCTCAATGTGAATGCGCCATGGTCAGAGTTTGAGATGGGAAAGGCCATGGGAAGTGATATTGGTATGCAGGAGATGTTGGTAAGATATGTTACAACAGATGGAGATGGAACATCTGCAAAGGGGATGCAGGCTGGAATGCAAATTCTTCATCCCATGTGGAAAGTGACCAGGCTGGCAGACCAAACTCATTTAGGGAGATCCCAGTTCAGAAAATGTAAAAGTGCTAAGTTTAGTGATGATATGTTCTATGGAAAGACACAAGAAATTAAAAAGAAAGCCCAGCAAGTATTGAGTCGGGATGTAAAAGCCAGATGCAGCATGGTATTCAAAGAGTTGATGAAAGTGCATAGTGGCAACTTAGAGAAAATCAAAAACCATCTTCCTAGAGTGCTGGAGGCCACACTTCTCTGTTATTCTGGGGATTGTTCGAGATGTCGGAGAAACTCTTTGGTCTGTGGAGGGGGTCATTCGAATAGTTGGTGGCTGTGATCCATGTTCCTTGCTACGCACAAAATCTCCAATCTGAATATGACTGAAAATGACAAATTTATTCTCCAGGAGATTCTGAAAATGAAATTAAGTGAAAGTGCTCTGATGCAACTGAGATTGAATACAGACACACAGAAATGTGAAGCCATCAATAGATCTATAAGTGTATCCTTACCCAAGAATGTCAATTTCTCTAGGAATATTCCTGGTCGAGCATCGTCAACCATCCACAGAATGAACAATAAGTAGGGGACCTCCATGATAGCCAAAGTTGGATGCATGGGAGCCTCTCTCTCACCTCGAGCTGCAAAAAGTTTAAAACAGATGGAGATTGACTCAGAGTACCATAAAAGCTATCGAAATAGGCCTGTGGTGAGAAAGCGAAAACTCAAGCAAACAGGAGCTAAAATCTATCAACATTTGAAATATAAACAGGGCAATCCAGGAGATACTGACTATAAAAAAGGACAATTAGATGATGGCCTACAGGACCACACATATGGAAACTGAAAAAAATAAATAAAAAAAAATGACTCCATTTTATTTACCTCATTAAAGTCTCAAATGCAAAAGGCATTTTGCATATTCTTTGTGTGTGGAACAAACATCTGAGTTTTTACAGGTGATCCGATGATTATTGATTTCATGTGGTTCCAGGCTGATATGGAGTGGATTTATGCATAGGTTATTGTGACACAGATGAGAGCAATCCAGCTTTGAAGTGATGTCTAAATTTTGAATAAAGATTATATAATTGAATCTATGTGCATTTCTCTTCTTCCATTTATAATCCCTTGCATCTCGAAAGCTTATTTGACCATATCTGCCAGTGATATTGAGTGGACCCTGCCATATTCTGCATTGACCATTTGAGCCGAGCACTGACATCTCAGCCATTTTTTGCTGATATTTTCTCCAAAAGATCTCCATTCTGTACCAAAATGGCGTAGGAATACAAGTGATATTATCCATCATCATTGATGATGTCAATTTCACCCCACTTTTTTTTTTTTTAAATAATTAAAAATTATTAAAAGTTAATTTAAAAAATAATTTGATTTAATTAAAAATTTAATAGCTTGAATTTGGAATAATGTCAATATTTGCATGTTGTTTATGAGTGAGCCTGGAAGAAATTGGGCTGATTAAGTCAAAACTATAGCCACAGTGATGATTGAAAGTGCTCTGGTCAAATGTGAAAATGTGGTGTGACAGGCATCAGTGCACAATTAATTCTGTTACTTGTTATGTATTAGCGTTAAAAATCGGCAAAAATCCAGAAAAATCACAATGCATAAATCCACCTGGCATGTCAATATTTACCTTGTGGGACATTATCAGTGGAAGTCTTGACAGATGTTCACCATGGAAATTTCAACTTGCCGCCATTTGCAGCTGAGTGGTGTTACCGAATGTCATTCAGCTTGTAAACAGAGAGCCTTTTCACCTCCACTCTTCATGTGTCCTTCCGCCAGGCTTTGCCCCAATGTTGCCAAATCAACACCAGGAAGTACAGAAGCCTCATCTGCAATTTGAAATATCAAATTTATCAGAAATGCTGAATAATCTCGCCTAATAAAATCCACAAAGATCTGCTCTCAAATTTCTACACAAAGTAGATCGTGGGCACCGACCCGGAAGTGATTAATTGTGCACTGATGCCAGTGGCCATGGCCATCAAACTAGGGTCTTCGACACAATCCAACAACTCGACTTGGTTGCCGGTCAACAGTGGCCAGTGCCATATTAAAATTTGCGAATAGAGAGAGGTCAGCCGGTCGCCGCTTTACGATGGCCCATGGACGACATGCTATATTTTTTTAGTTTTGAGTTTTTACTTCTATGTTTCATTTTTGTGTTAGGTTTCATTTTTTCTGTTTTAGGTTTATTTCTTAAGTTTTCACCCGGGTGAAAACCTTCTCACCCGGGTGGAAAATTGTCCATCTGGTTAAAACTTTCTCACCTGGGTGAAAACGTTTTCACCTGGGTGAGAAGGGTGGGAACGTTTTCGTTCCCTAGCACTGACATTCCGGCAAAATGGAGGATGGTTCGTTCAAAAGTATAGATGATCTCAAACTGTCAAACTGAACTTTTAAGATTGCTCATGCAGTCGATAAATAATATTTCACGTCTTGGGTGTTTTATATACCGGTAAGTTGTATTTTCAAACCCGTATTCTTTGCGAGCACACGAGCTTGTCATGTCTGAAAAGAGAAAATTAGGCCCCGTATAATCGAACCCGTATGAATTGCATTGCCCCGCATCATTCAGTGATTCAAAGTGTTCGGTAGCTAAAATCGAATAGTCCGATCGCGCAAGTCAAACCGCCTAAGACGAATCGTCCAACGCCCTGTGTCGGATCGGCCGATGTAGTTTTTGGAGCTTATTGAGTTTATTTATTTGGTTGAGTGAGGTTTAGATTTGTCCTGATACCTCTAATTGATGCCTGATAGAGTAGCCAAATACGACCATTGTACATTTAAATCTCATTAGGCTAAACACATACGATGGAGATAGAGTCGCGCCTATCACAGCTCAGAATGAGGCTAGTTTAAAAATCATCAGTGGGACTAATAGTGAGAAATGACGACCGAGAGAATAAACGATAAGTTGATAAATTCTGACCTTCTGTGTTGTCGCTCGTGACTGTTTTGAGTCCCACACTAATTATGTGGAGATTCGAGAAACATAACAGATGCAAAAGACCTGCTTCAACTGTTGGCCTCCTTTTCTAAACGATGTCCGACTAGACGCTTACCCTCCCTTGACTCGCGCTTTTCCCCAAGCCATCCTCATATTAGGATAATATTAGTGAGATAGGATAGAGTTTAGATCATCCTAGACAAATACTTCGGACTGATTCTCAAAGTGAAATTATTGCTTTCGTATTAGCTTGAACCTAATGTTGATCTCAAACCCAGCGAAGAAAAGAAGAAATAGTATATAAGCAATTTGTGTTTCTTTTTCGGTTCGTTGATACGAGTTACTGTTTCGGCTCGTTCGTACGATCCGGGATAAGATGTATGAACCTTATCAAATTAACTAAATGTAATTAGATCCATTAGCTGGTGTTCTCGGTAGACCTGTTATACGATAGTACTCACGGGATCTCCATTTCTTTCTCCTGGATCCATTCTGCTGTATGGCTCAGAATCCTCTACGCCAGCCATTACTGCCCATGTTAAACTGATTTTGAGTTTTCTGCTTTCTAAAGTAAGCTTATAGAAGTGACTCCACATTTGGCAGCTGGGCCGGTCAGTGTCAAATGCAAGAATATTTGATGTTAATATGTCTATCAAGCCTGAAACATAAATAATATACAGTGAGTTTCATGTGCATGTGTTTATTTTAACCAGTTGTTAGACGGATTGCGAAGCAATATCCGTACTTTATAGACTGATGAAATCTGACTGGTTTGCGGGCTGGGTGCTTGGTTGCTTGGCTGTTTTCTGTTGTCAACATTTCGGGATACAATTTCATGCTTTGTTAAAGCTTGAACTCTACCCTGTATCTCACAAACTAAGCCTCGCCCAGTCCCATATGCTGATACATTCAGATAGCATACCTGATGCTGCATTGACTGCACCCATCCACTTCACCCAAGGGGTATATCCCACACCACCACCCACCCCCCCCCTCCAACCCCCCCAAGAAAGGATCTCCAGCACTGTATCTCTGAATCTAAACCTCACCCTATTACGAATGAAGAAAAAACCCAGCCTCATTAAGCACCAAAATCTACATTGGACGACCTGACACAGCACGTTGGACGATTCGTCTTAGGCGGGTTGACTTGAGCGATCTGACTTCGATTTTAGCCACCGAACTCTGTGAATCACTGAATGATGCGGGGCAATACAATTCTGCAGTGCCGATACACAACAAACTTACTGATATAAAACGACGGTGCAATTTAAATGACGGTAACTGGCTTTGTGAAAAAACGGCCATTCTCGAACCCACCCCGCAGCGGAATGCCCGTGCACAAGATTGATTATACATGGCCTAGTTGTTTTTCTTTTTTCAGGCATGACAAGCTCGTGTGCTCCCAGAGAGCTCGGGTTTGACAATACAACTTATATAAAACATGCCAGACGTGAAATATCATTTATCGGCTGCATGAGCAAACATAAAAGTTGAGTTTGACAGTTTGAGGTCATCTATACTTTTGAACGAACCATCGTCCATTTTGCCGAAATGTCAGTGCAAGGGAACGAAAACGAGAGCACGATCACGTGAATTTTTTACCTGGGTGGAAACCTTCTCACACAGGTGAAATCTTCTCACCCAGGTGAGAAGGTTTTCACCCAGGTGGAAACGTTTCCACCCGGGTGAAAACTGAAGGAATCAACTTAAAACAAAAAAATGAAACCTAAAACACACAAAAAAAAAAAGAAACCTAGAAGTAAAAAAAAGTACTCAAAACTAAAAAAAATATAGCATGTCGTCTATATATGGACCACCGTAAAGCGGCGACGGGCTGACCTCTCTCTATTCGCAAGTTTAATATGACACTGGCCACTGTTGACCGGCAACCAAGTCGATTCGTTGGATTATGTCGCACACCCTAGTTTGAGAGCGGGAATCAGTCAATGGCCACTGCTATCGTGAAACTGGAACCACAATGATTTGCGCGAGCACAACGTGCATGCTCACAGCATACTTCCGCCTGCCATATCCGCCTGCCATATCCGGTAAGCTTCTTTGTCAAATACGCCGTATCAAATACGCCGTATTCAGTCGTTCTATATATATATATCCGCTTACACTATATACGTTCAATCGGTTTATATGTTTAGCAAATGTGGAGTGTATATAATTACACCACTCTTCATATATATATAAAACTACTTTAATTTGCATTTTACTCCTATATAAATAACATTTCATATACATTGCCACAAATGTTACAATATGTGATAAAACCATCCCATATTTTGTAACTTTCAATATAACAACATTTCCAATATAACGACCCAATTCACGCCATATTCATTCATTATCACCATATTTCCATGCTCCATTATATATATACACCGTGTATGATATTGTCATAAACGGCAGCTCATAGAATCGACAGGTATGATTATAGGTAAACACGGCGGGTCACGTGTCAAATCACAGTCAATGGTAGGTTTTTCGGTGCTCTCGTTATCAAGCGTGGGAGTGTGTCTGACCAGACGACAGTGACCACAGCCGAAATAGAACGATTTTCAGCATATCGATGACAGGTATGGTTACTGGTGTCCAGTCATTTTTTGATGGAGAGATATCGTACTATATTGTCACCAAATGTAGGGTTATTACTATTTCAAGTTAACAAAAATTTTAAACATTTTTGCGACGAGAGGTGTTTTTAGGTGTTGGTGGACAGTCCATTGTAGGTATTAGCATCGAATTATAGTGTGAGGAAATGAGCACAAAATGAACACGTGGGAACTTACTACCTGCCTCATGTATAACTGGCTCATTCATCTCTCGATTCCTTTCACTTGTTTGTGTTTAATAGGAATATGAACCATTAATAGTTTATTC
Source organism: Hanleya hanleyi (assembly GCA_036873755.1). Classification (NCBI taxonomy): domain Eukaryota; kingdom Metazoa; phylum Mollusca; class Polyplacophora; order Lepidopleurida; family Hanleyidae; genus Hanleya; species Hanleya hanleyi. The sequence continues at coordinate 103,581 of JAVTVY010026443.1, read as the reverse complement.
TCTGTCTGTCTGATATTACGACAGTCCATGGTATCATCATCGGACCGATCGACAGTCCATGGTAGGTCAAAATACGGTCAGTCCGAACTGACGTGAACCGTGTATAACCTTGGCCAAGGATTCGCCAAATGGACTGTTGCCAAGACAAATGGTAGCTACAATGGACTGTCGACATATTTGATATATAATCATATGTTGCCTCATTATAACATTGCAGCTGTTATCCGGCTTCAGTGTGAAGTGATCCAATCTACAGTTCATGGTCGCATGACAAATGGACTGGTGCATTCACCTATAATCATACTTGTCGATTCAGTAGGGTGATTACTGTTTTTCAGTATCTGTGTGTAGGCCTACTGTTTGTGGACTTTTTAACAGTCCTAAGAACATTTGTTTTTTTTATTTATCTGGATATATTTTCATCTCTGGACATATCAGGATATAATTTATAGATAGATAGATAGATAGATAGATAAATCCTTTATTTACTCAGGGTATACACAATTAGCACAAATCTAATTTACATCGTAGCCCTGCATATAGTTTGATTCTCCATAGGACCAGAGATATTTTGATGTATGCCTTTACTATATTCTAACAGAATAACGCAATAACAGGCTCTCTCCATTTCACAACTTTCAAATAATTGCCACTACATCATCCTCTAAAAAAATACACTTACCTTCCGTCATTCTTTCGTCCTACTGAATGGGTTAACTTTTAAATCTTCAAAATCTTACCCCCCCCCCCCCCCAACTCCATCATTAGACAAATGTTGATAAAATGCTACGTAATACGATATATCTATGAAGGTGCCGGTGTGATGGATAAGAATGTCCTGGTGACTAGTGTCCCTTATCATATCCTTTTCTATTGCAACCAATAACGGACACTTGTCCCCAATGTAGAGAAAAATGTCCCAGCTGGGTTAGAAGATAGGGGCCGAACATAATTTCTTAGCCACCGGACATTCTCAGCCTCCACACCGGAACTATAGTGCACGAATATTCCATATATTATATCATAAGTCTCATACCCACATAAATGATTTAGATACACCAGGAAGATATTCTCGTCAATTTTATTCATTTAAACGGACACAATTATAACCATTATTGGGTTACACAAAATCTCTGATAAGTGTTAATCCCCTTTGAATCAAACTGGCGCTGACTTATTAAATTATATATGATATGTATGGCAAGCCAAAGTGCTTTTTATTCCGAATTTCCGATATCGGGAATTCAATTCCCGATATCGGAAATTCTAATTTCCGATATCGGAAATTGCAATTCCCGATATCGGAAATTCTAATTTCCGATATCGGAAATTGCAATTCCCGATATCGGAAATAGAATTTCCGATATCGGGAATTAGAATTTCCGATATCGGAAATTCAGTGACAATTTTCGATATCGGGAATTCAATTTCCGATATCGGGAATTCAATTTCCGTTATCGGAAATAGAATTTCCCATATCGGAAATTGTCACCGAATTTCCGATATCGGAAATGAAAGCTGGAATCTTTACAAAACCTAGGGGTGCATTCCACACCCAAATGATGTGCGGCTAAAAGCAGGCATGGGTTCGGATCTTCGGCCATAAGTAGATGTAAAATCTTTAACAAAAACCTTGTAAAAGTATATATTTTCTAAATGGACATACTCGTGCCCTTATTTCAGGAGACTTGTGAGCTATTGAAATTGAAAAAGAAAGACGTGCAATCCTCCGTAACCCTTCTTCAACTTTTCTGAAAAACTCCATAAAATATATGAAAATGTGTCAAATTCTACCCGCAACCCAGCGAAAACGTATGAAATGATTTTCTTTTTATGTATGTTAAAGTGTTTCCCGTCCAAAGGACAATTTAAAATGGCGAAAAAACAGGGGGTCGACCTACTCGTTTCTTTGTAAAATTTTATGGCCATAAAGGAATCATCATTTTCGCTTCCCGAAAAAGTGCGGATTTTGGTCCGCCAGATATTCAATTCCGGACACGATTAACTCTGTAGAGGCGAGTGGGTGCGATCAACAAGCAATTATTATATCCTCGTTTGGAGAAATGGTTACGTCCACAGGGTGATACTATAGATATCAGTTAGTAGAAAGGTAAGAAGAATTACCTTGCTGTCAAAATCGGGCGACCTTCCCTATTATAAAATTAGGGAGACACCACTTTGTACGAAACCGTGGCAAGTGTGGAGTGCACCCTAGAGTTGCAATTTCCGATATCGAAAATTCAGTGACAATTTCCGAATTGCATTTCCGATATCGGAAATTGCATTTCCGATATCGGGAATTGAATTTCTGATAACGGGAATTGAATTTCCGATATCGGGAATTGTCCCCGAATTTCCGATATCGGAAATTGCAATTCCTGATATCGGAAATTCAATTTCCGATATCGAAAATTCTAATTTCCGATATCGGGAATTGCAATTTCCGATATCGGGAATTGCAATTTCCGATATCGAAAATTGAAGGTCATGAATTTTCGATATCGGAAATTTTAATTCCGATATCGGAAATTTTAATTCCGATATCGGGAATTCAATTTCTGATATCGGAAATTCTCGAATAAAAAGCACTTTGGCTTGCCATAGATATAATGATTTTGGTTATCCCCGCCCCCTCACGCTCAAAACTAAAGTGTTGAAACTAACTCGTAAAGTGTTGAAATAACCCTTTAAGTGTGTCCACAGGGACTGCTCTTTAAGTATTGTCCCTGTGGACACAAGTGTTATTTCAACACTTTACGTGTAAGTTTCAACACTTTAGTTTTAAGCGTGCTCATATGAAAGGTAATTTATGTATCGTTGCATTGCATTACTGACCGATGGCCGTCATGATGATGTCACAGTGGTGAACACTTCTCGGAAGCCTTGTTTTCACCTTTTTTTTGGGGCCGTTATATTTTTCGATTCGTTTTCTCACAAAAAAGCAGAAACTTTGTGACTTCGTAGCTTGTCATATTTGGGTAATTTTTAGCAAATTTACTTAACCCGAGTAGAGGACAATGGGTACACTCCAATTAGGCATGAAGTAATGTTTTTGAATGTTTTCTTCAAAATATTTGCTTTTCTGCGGACGAAAGTGGACAAAAACTATTTTATTTCACATGAGATGAATATTTACTAATTTATCATGCAGCAATTGCGAAAAAAAATGAGAAATTCAGACTGTAAAAGTCGGCCAAAATATGTGTTTTGGAAGAATGCCATCACTGTGCCGTCATCGCGGGGACCATGTTTTAACACTTTCTGGTAGTGCTTGACTCAAGGGTATATTGTGGCAAGTTTTAGCTCACTAGGCTAGGGAATAATAAAAATATATAGGGAGAATCAGCTCCCCCGCCCCACTTTATACCTGTGGTACATTCAAAATCCCCATGGCCAGATACGGTTAAGAACCGAAATAAAATTTCATATTGAGAAATCCTATCAATCTGAAAATTGAAAATGTTCTATCGCTGCAGTATTGAACACAGCATGACCAATTCATCTTAAAATGGGGATCTAAGATAAGGTATTCTCAAGAAGGCATTCTCCATCAAGCAATCAAACGTGACGCCATTTTGAATTTTATCGAAATTGTGGCAATCTATAAAATTTGAATAATATATACTTCGAATGGCTAAGAATTCACATTGACGCATTTTGTTATCGGGCCTTTAAGTTGACTATGCATCACCACCCCCAAAGAAGATTGAAATAATAAAAAAAGCCATTGTCTCTTTAATTTGCAAATCGTATATTCAAAGCAATACAACTGTAGTTTTTTTTTGCAAAAGCAAGAACTTGATGTATATGAAGCAGTACAACCAATTTAATTTTGTTTGTATAAAATATTATTTTGTGCACTGTAATTTATAATTTGCAGTAAATGAAATTAAAATAGAATAAAAATAATCGATCCCAATTTTACAGCGAAACTGTTTAATGTACTGTATTTGACATTCATGCCAATGGATACTGCAAATAAAAACATATATATGCCGTAACTTACTGTATATAATGTAATACAGTAAATTAGATAATTTTTGTATAGTATTAAACAGTTATTATGTTTTGCGATAAATTACTGTGAAAGAAAGCACTAGCTTACTGCATTTTTACAGCAGCAATTTACAGGACATGCAGTGTATTAAATTGTGACACACTTTTGGGCAGCACCAGCAAAGTGTGAGTGCACCGACCTTAATTCTGACCCATCCTGGTATTATGGGGTGAACAGCGTGAAACGTGTGGCATAATAAATGGTATATACTTACGATAAAACGAACGTCCTGCGCAATGTTAACTCCGATTTGTTTTGGGGAAAATCTCAGAATATGTGTCTCTAGGACCTGCATTTATCGGTCAGATAACACACCCACTCATGTTGTCTGGTGCTACGTGAACATGTACCGACTACTGAGACACACCGAGTCTGAGTATATTTGAACTAAGAGGACTTACACCTCTCATTTGAGATACGGTAACTATGGTGGATGATATGTGCCACTTCCTCACCGTGACGTCATCCTCATTTTACCAAGGCGAAGGCACGATGGCGATGATATGGAAAGTACATATATAGGTCCTATAGTTTGATGGTATGATGACGATAGTACGTTGATGCAATGTTACGATGATACCATGGTGCTATGAAATTATGAAATGATGACAGTGTTGAGATCATACGAGTAATGATAATATGGTACTGTTGATGATGACAATGATGCCAAGGTAATAGTACGATGGTGCCGTAACAATCATACGATGGTAACATGATGATGACACGATGGTAAAATGCCGATGGTACGATGGTACCATGCCCATCATGATACGATGATACGTTGTCGACAGTAAGATGGTAAATCTCATACATGGTACAATGGGGCTCTCTCGGATTGACCTGGTGTGTCTTTGTGCGCACTCCATGTCCCGGAGAATAGACCTTAGCCCCTCAGAGAGCTTGTCGTAAGAGGCGACTAACTGGGACACTCGTGACTGAAATAGCGTTGAAAGCGATGTTAAATCATCAAGCGCATGCTGATAGCAAAATACGAGGGTAGCGTGCAAGATCTATGGCGGTACGTTCCATAACTTGTGTCAAATTCCGCTTAACCCGGTGCTAGGGGCTGTATGAACATATGTATTTCAATATCCTCATAGTGTTTATATGAACAGTCCCAATCAAACGTGACAGGTACATCATACTCTAGATAACGATTTTACAACGAATATCATATGGATTAAGAATACTGATCAGCGATACGGATTCGATATTTTTGGACTATCACGATATCTTGCTGGCATCATTGAAAACTGTTGACCGCTTCCGTCTTGCAGGAAATTAGATTATTTTCATGTATACTATGATTTATCCTTTAATTTGGTGCTAATGTTATTATATGAATTAGGTCCTTGGATTATGGAGGCGGAAATTCTTTAATGGACGACAGCTGAATATTGAATGACAGACTAGACGCTTTTATTGTGTTGTGTTTTTATTATTTCATTTCATACACATTCGAAATTGGTGCTATGTTTCATATGGAATATGTCTTTTGATTATTGATGCGGAAATTACATAGACGATGGTTGAATATTGAATGTCTGATCTGATGCTTGTTAACAACTACATATCATCGTCATCGTACCATCGTCACATATCATCGTCATCGTACCATCGTCATTATGATAGTAATCATAATATACCTATTGTACCATTGTATCGATCACCATCGTATCATTGACATCCTACATCGCATCATTGACATTCTACCATCGTATCATGGCATCGTCGATATCGTATCATTGAAACATCGATATCGTACCACCATATCATCGTCCTCGAACTATAGTACCTATATAATACTGTCCATATGATAGTCAGGGGGTTCTCACGGTGATAAGTGGCACAGATCAACCACAATATTAATATGAGATCTCGGAGTCTCTCACCTTTGGTTACACAATCCTGTAAGTTGTCTTTGGTGACCTTTAATAAGATTCGTCGTGGAATATTACTCAGTACATGTAATAGCAACACAAGAATGTGTGTGACCTTGTATTTTGTAATTGAAGACAGGTAATACATGTATGTATATAGGCCTACATATGTTCTTGTAATTATATGTTTGAAAAAAAACTTAGTAAAGCAGAAATGCGCATCATATATAGATTACAGTAAAACTACCTTTGCGTGTGGTAAATATAATATTCTATAACACTGGTCTCTTACCGACCGTGCAATTATTGAGTGTTTTAGCACGGTTGTGTGAAAGTATCAAATGCAGGTGTTCATTGAGAGATTATATTCTACAAGGCGGGGGAGGAAGGGGTCGTCTACTTCATACAATCCAATAAACACACCAATAAATTACAAGATGGAATTTCTTTCTTAAGGTTAACGGCTGTGTGTGAATGTGTGTGGTGGTGATGGTGGTGTGTGTGCGGTGGCGTGTGATGGTGGTGGTGTGTGACGGTGGTGTGCGTAACGCTATATACCAAGTTCTATAATGTCTTAACGCCTCGATGCAGACAGTTGAGAGAAAGAGAGACACGTGCACAAGTTTTCATATAGTTTATTATCCCCTGCATCACATCATACCCATGCTGAGGGAGCCGCGTTGGGTATGTTTGCATTTCAAGTATGCTCTTGTCCAATCAGAAACCGTCATTTGGGGCTGCATCGGTCATATTCGTTCTTCCTTCTTAGATGTATTCCCAGCTGCGCTTGCCCAGTCAAAAGTCACCATTTCATAAAGTTCAATCGCCGGCCATGTTCGCTCTGGTCCGTTTGTTCTAATCGTCGTCGGGCGGGCCAGGATACTGAAACGGCTATTTGTCCTGGAACAGCGCATTTTGGTCGCATTTTGTAGGGTAGCCCTACATCCTCTTCCAAGTGACGCTTGGTCTTCATGATGGACCTGTGCGTGGGGTCGTCTTTCATTTCAAGCGGTAGCAGGCTTACTGTAGCATGGATCGCCATGGCTGTTTTCATGATGCAGGGTCGCATTTGGATGTTGTAAGTTATCCTGTCCGGCGTCCTCGATCATCGCTACATGATTATTAATAGCTTCTGTCAGAATAGGATTCCAAAATGCAGGTTCTTCCTCACCCAGGCTTCTCTGGGACGTAGCCGGACTATCTGAGATCAAGCTCTCCATGTCAGTAAATAGACTCTCAGAAGCCTATGTTTCGGTATCAGTGAGCGGACTCTCGCAACCAGCTGACATATTGTCAGCATCTGCGTCGGCTTCTTGTGCCTTGGTTTCTTCAATCTCATGTATATTCTTCTGGTGTCGCATCATAAAGTAAGGTCTGGTGAATGCGCGTTCGCACTCAGAGAGCATCTATAGGCCATGTTGGCGGTTGAACGTCGACTGTGCACGTTTTTGGGATACGCTTGCTTTTGTGGACGGTAGCGCCCTCCAACGCCCAGCTTAACGCTTCAACGCCCTGGTTAAATAGCTCAAAAGCTTTGATTTTTCTAGATATTCCATGGAATTGACACTAATTCATCGAAATGCAGTGACACTGGTCAAAGCCCATCGGTACGCCTTAACTCCCGTCTCCTAGCCGTAACGCCCTATCATAACGCCTTATCGCCCGTCGTTTAATACCATGTGGATTTTCTCGATGTCGTTTTTTATTCGTGTTTTTTTTTACCCATCGAGAATCAATGGATTGATGTTGATCGAGAGAATGCCGAGAAATTTTGATTGAGATTGCTTCGAGAGAATATCGCGAAACCATCGACAGGCGAATGAATACAATTACGTCATTCAAAGATTAATAGCTGGTACACCACTATTAGTGAGCGCACAGGCCCGCAAAACAAGAGTTTTGGGAGGTTTGGCGGTGGAATTAGGGTGAAGTGTCGAAATATGGGGTCTCTATATATAACCCCATGCTTATATAAGTCCACAACAAGGTGTGAAACGCGCTTTGGGTGAATCGAGAAATAAACAGTGAGATTATGGCGAGCTTCGTTCTCAATTCTGATTGGGCAGTCGCGACAACTGATCAGTGTTTGACCTCTCCTGCCGGAGGCATGTCGCGACTGACCAATCAGAATTGAGAACGAAGCCCGCCATAATCTCACTGTTCCTGGATGGATGGACAGTTACGTTGGATATTGAATCGCCCGGCAAAGGTAAAGAATTGCACAAACTTACTAATTTGACGACGGGAATATATGAAGTGATACTTGTAGAATATGCTGATGTATTTTGTTTGGCGGTAAATCGTTTATTTCTCGATTCACCCAAAGTGCGTTTCACACCTTGTTGTGGATTTATATAAAGTATGGGGTTATTTATAGAGACCCCATATTTCGACACTTCACCCAAATACCACCGCAACACTTGTTTTGCGGGCCTGTGAGTGAGCGGTACTATATACCCAGATGAAATCGAGATGTAGCCGTCGTCTGAACAGTAAAATGTTAAATTATAACTATGTTATCGCGATTTTAAAAGAGACTGGATTGAATGTCAAATAATCATAAGCAACATTATTTTATTATACTTAAATAAATGTAGTCTGGCGATGACCAGATCGGTTTAACATCTGAACGCCCCGGCGATCCATCTCCTGTCTTGAATATTTAAAATCAAACACGGAATATCGTCGGCATGATATTTCTATCTGAAATAAGGCACATATACGTTGGGAATATACTTCTGATGATTTATGTGTCATGGGTCAATCAGTGGGGCCGAGCATATTTAGTTTTACACAGAACCAGAACAACTGGTTCCCTAGTCTACGGGTATATGTCAGAAATGTAACATGCTAGACAGGGTACCAAGCTAACCGAAGTCAAAAGCGGCACTACTTTCAATCGTTTTTGAATCGGGTTTTCTCAACAGAGAACAATTCTCGAAGGATTCTCGACATATTCGCGATATCATTTTTGTTTCGAGAAAAATCTCTCGAATGAAAGCCGATCAATAAAGCGAAGGAAGACCGTCTTCGGCGAATCATTCGGCTTTTGTAATAAAAATTCTCGACTCGCGCTCACCCTTGAAATTCGCGATATCGAGAAGAGATTTCTCGATGAACAAGCGTGCGGTTTTTGGCTTCCTTAACTATTTGTTAACGCCCTAGCTTAACTCGTTAAGGCCCTATAGTTACGCCTTAACGCCCTATCGTAACGTCTTAACGCATTTGTGGTACACCCTGTACTCTATAGCCCGTAGGACAAGGGTACACCAGCGTGCGGCTGTACCACACAAGCGTTATAAATGCATTAGAATAGGCCGTTAAAGCGTTACTGTAGGGCTTTAAGACGTTAAGCTGGGAAGTTAAGGCGTTACGAGAGGGCGTTAACCCTACCTGACCTCCTGACCTACCGTACACCCTGTACCCTATAGTCCGTAGGGCATAGGGTACACCAGAGTGCGGGTGTACCACACATGCCCTATAAACGCCGTGACTTTTTGTTTATCCTACTGGGGTCATTATTTGCATAATCCCCAAGCAGAGGATCATGGGTAAATTCAGACTGGCAAACATGTGGAGTACAAGAAAAATGTTTTCGTCTTTTGTCTTCAAAATTCATGCATTTATACGAGGGTAAAAGATATTTTATTTCACATCCGATTATTATTTACTAATTTATCATGCAGTTAAATTACATCGTCATGGCGTCCATCTTGGATTTTCTCGTAGAGCTCAACTCAAAGATGTAGTGTGGTAAGTTTCAGCACTCTAGCCTTAGGGATGGCGAAAATATATAGGGGAGCGCGAGGACATTTTTCGCTCCTTCCCCCGAGGTTGCAGTACACCTCATATCGCCCAGGAGAGATAGGGTTAAGGCATTGAGACGGGCGTTAAGGCGTAGCGACGGGCGTCATTGCATTTCGATAAATTCCCCAAAACTGTACGGCCCGGAAAATAAACAAACAAACAAACAAGCAGAGGCGGCCCGGGTAGTGAGATTAGAGTAAGATTATTCTCGTATTTCATTTCTATTAAAGTCATACAAGGGTAACAAACGTATGCCTTGTCCAGCCGTCTCACAAAACTGCTCAGTAAATTTGGTATTGAATAATATAGAATAAAAAAAAGAATAAATATAAATAAATCAATAAATTGATGGATATAAAATAAACTTTACATAAAATTATTACAAAAGCACAATCTTTTTGCTTAAATAGTTATTATCGAATGATGAATGTTGTTTGTAACGGCATACAGGTCCTTTTCACGACAATCTATTCGGACTTGCACCATACCAACTACCGTATCAGATTCTATGGTTATCACTTCCTGTTTGTCGATTTTTGTGCAGTTAATCAACTGACTGGTTAACTCGTGGTTTATCTTCTAGTCCATTTGTTCAAGCCATCCAGTAGATGAACGAAGAAAATGTTCTAGTCAAATTTGGAAGTGTCTATGTGGTTCCCATTATATTATCAGAAAAACTTTATTTTATATGTTTTAAGGGTATAGAGGAGTATTCAGAAAACCCATAGGCAATTAATTATTTGAAGCATATCAGCGATAGCCATGAAAGTCATCAATACAAAATTGACATTGTACTGATTCAATGGATATTAAACGAGCACCTAATTGTGGCTCAAGTGCTTTGAAATGGGTCGAAATTTAGTAGAGAACCGTCTGAAATCTCAAAATTCCTGCCCCCACTATTGTCCGGTAAGTTTGGAGTCCGTCGTCACTTTTGCAGCATACAGGGATAAAATGGCAAGGCTTTGGTGTAAGACCTCCCATTGGAAAGGTAATATCCTGGACAAAAGACTGACAATACAACTTGCAGCAGATCTTTTGTCAATTATATTTCGTGAATCTTACACCAAATCGTTGCCAAACAAGCTCAGTCGCCAACGGAGAGAACTATGTTGACTCGCCAGAGGCTCGTTTTTCTCGTCCTCGCACCAATTGGTCTCGCATCAATTTCATTTTCTGTCAATTTCATTTTCAGATAACTTTACTGGGTTGCTTCAAAGCAAGGGAAGTTTATAGTAACAGGGGAATGATGTGGCACTACACAAAAAGGCGGATTTCACGTACTGGGGAAATGTATTGCTTATTAATGGGGGAGGCCACTGTTTGCACTTCTTAACATAGATGCCCTCTAGTCCGGATGTTTGTATTTCATAGCGTATGACCCGTACATTGCAGCTTGGAGAGGCCAAGATGACAAATACATTTACGGGATACATATTATAGATATGGCATCCTATATTTCATATACCCAAAATAGTATGATCACAGGTATGGAATATTTAGTATCAAATTATATTCCATACAGCAGGAAATGTAAAATAACCAATTATGGCAAGACTGCCTTAAATTTAATCAAATAAAACTCTTTGACTACATTCGAGAGGTATGACAAAGTATTTGTATATATGAATATTTATTTAAATTTAATCTATCACTGAAATGCAATGTCGAAGTTCCATCAACCGGCTTCTCCCAAGAGGTACGTCTCATACTCGTTCATTATGCTTTTAAACGTCATAAGACGGTAATTCTTTTATATGGCAAATATTAAGATTTGACATCATGAAATGGTAATTCTGATACACGCCAAATATTAAGATTTCATCTAATTTTATCCAGACTGTAGAGAAAACCAAATGAAGCATTATAAGTTATTTCACCGTCTGGTAAATATATGCATATTTTGATGAGAGCAAATATTCAGTTTATCCCTTTCACTGATGGTTATACGGGTATGCCATTCCGTTTTATATGATGAGCAAATATATGGCATAACTGAACTTTTGCAACCAGTTTGGTAAATACTGCAAATATATGCAAATGTTAAGGAATGACTGCGCTGTAAATATATTGGAAATATTTTCATTTACCGACAGTTTAATATCCTTTAAATGTTGTCAATAGTAATATTTCATTTTGCAAATTAATGCAAATATGAAAATGTGATATGGTTTTATTGTGTGTAGGGTATATAATTTTTATTTTGATCATTCAACACGCTCTCGTGGATAATATGAGTGTGTAATACGTGGCATAACACGACAAGTGCAAGGAAAACTGTGTGGGGCTTCTTTGCTTATTTCATACAATGCCAAATACAATGAATTGGTTAGAATGTTCTACTTCTTGGCGATTTCCACTTTGTCGTTTCAGGAATCAGGAGTCACCCTGTAGCATAAGATGGAAACGAGGAATCCATGTAATATATAGGACATCGTAACTCTTCCCAATACAACGTATAAAATAAGCTACGTGATTCACCGGTAATACACGTAGAAATATTACACAATTCAATGTAATATGATTTACAGAAAAATGAAACAGAAGTAAAACTTCATACTGTCCTGTTTCAAATTTGTCACACATGCGGCCTTAATTTACTATCCATATCCGAGTACCCCACACTCTGGGTAGCGAAGAAATTGAATACACATGTTTAACTTCTCCTTGCTGAAATTTACACAAGATGCATATAAGTGCACGATAGTTCCGTTCGATTATTTCTGGAAAACAATCCAACAGCATGCCGTTTCCTCACTCCAACATGTCGAAGCGCGAGTATTTTTTCTTGCGTGTACTTCTCCCACAAGCAAAGTTAAAGATCTGATTCTAGCTGTACACTGTATGCATGGGGCTCGGACCGCTAAAAAAAAGTCCCTAGCCGTTAACCCCTCTAAATAACCTCTGCCATAGAGGACAAGTTTTTGTGCTGATTTTTTTCCCAGCTTCCTTTTGATAATGAGACAAGGGCTTGCATGGCCAACATTAAGCATGACAAGTGCCCTTTTGAGTTGTGACTTTTATTTTGAATTCACTGCATAATTCATGCCAGGCTGAGGCACTATATGCAGATGCGTAGACTCTGCTTTTTGCAGGTAAGTTATTCGCCGGAAGTACGGTGCTTGCCAACAGGACGCTCTGGTTCGAAATTTTGATGGGCGACCCCCGCCAAGAAGTAGATGGCGATGCAGGACTTGAATGGAACTGCAAACTGCCAGGAGATGAAAGTCCAAAAATAATTAATAAATCAACCAGCTGCAGTTTCATTAACATGGCCGTCAATGTAATTTTAATAGTGGTCCGAGCCCCATGGTTATAACGCATCTAGCACTTTTGTCTTGGCGAAACATATGCACGTTGTGATTGGTTGATCATTATGTTAGCCTGATACGCGTAATATGATTAGAATTCTGATTGACAGACAGGTCGGGCCTGCAGACAACCGGCGACTTTTACAGACATTAATCCCTAATACAACCGTCTTCCCAAGATATCTAAAAGATAAACGGGAATATATCATTCGTCTATCGGATAAGCTAAGATGAAGACCCGGCTTATCGGCATGGTGAAACAAGTTATGCAAGCTTATCTATGGTGGCCAAAAACAATTAAATCCGAATGTGCAAAGTCTCCAATTTCCAACAATGCCCAGATATCTGTATCTTTATATTAGCGATGATGAAGTGGAACAATAGAATGCAGTAGCTCCTACAAGCATGACAAGAGACTGTCTAGACAGTGCTATTCCTGAAATATCCCGATAAGAGAATTTCGGGTGCATTAAATTTTAAACCAGAGACCGCACAATCACAGTCTCTGGTACCAGGTATAAATTTAACAAAATATGCAAGATTTATCGTTCAAAGAATTGAGCCTAAAGCATATTGTGTTAACTTTTGAAAGCATGTCGTATATCGTTATACATTCCACGTTGAAGAATGGGAAGAAAAGTTATTCTGGTGAAGCCGACAATGGACCTGCACGCCCACTGCGTCAGTAGTATACAAAGCGTAAATCTCTGGGGATTTGTAGAGGACGGAATGTGGAAAAAGAAATGTGGGTTGTAAATAAGGATAGTTTGACGTCACACCAGGAGCTTCAATATGACCCTCCGCCCTTATGGGGTAGTGTAAACGCATGAATATCACTGTCTAGACTGCGCATGTGCACTCCACACCCCAAACTCCTCCTTTAGATGATACCCTTTTAGTATGAAAAAATCTCCATATATTAGATCGAGTCCTTTTTTCTAATATCTGATGTTAGTTTATTGGTAAATTTATAATATAGAAAACCGCTTTTTCTAACCCCAATAGGGATGACTGTGACGATTGAATGCAAATGTGCATGATGTATATCCACACGGCTCTAACTAGCTTGTCGGTCCGCCTCGGGTGAACTGGACATCTGGCTATGTTCTATCAGTCAGTGATAGTCGTACAGTGCTATGACAAGTATTAACAAAACAATGCAGAATATGAAATATGTCAATTTTGTACTTGTATATCTCGGTAAATGGTTCTCAGTGGCAGTCTGTTTTGAGTATAGACCAGAACGTTGTATTTCACTGAACATTGTGTTTATCGTCAAATTTTAATCGCCGTTTTGGGACACCGATTTTGTGTAAAATTGGTGTCTAATCAAACGTTTTCTGTGAACTCAGGAAATTATCTTAGCTCAATTAAGAATACACAAAATATCGAACTGGACCTGGCGCGGTTCAGTGAGATTTTGGCCACCATGGAGATCTCACAGTGGAACCCATTCTTATTGACTGTATAGCTTTTAAGATTTTAAGAAATTCTTTTTATCGAGCAGTTATTTCAGATGATCTTTTTAGTCGAGTGAGAGAAGACTGTATCTTAGTTTATTTGAGAGAAATCAGTTTGTGGCATGAGTTTTAATGCATGTGCATGTCTTTTGGTGTGTTGTGTTGATTACTTATTGTTTGCTGGGTTGTTGACTTGCTTTTGTTAGAATTCATAGAATTTTGTCTATTTGTCACTATATAGCTGAAATATTGCCGAACGCGACATTAAACTTAGTTTATTCTCCCTTTCTCTCTCCTTGGCACCATGAGGTGCGCTTTGAAGTGCCAAAATGAAATATCACCTACGAAAGAAAGTTTCGGTTAGCCGGAGGATGGCAAAATAGGGAGTCGAAATATCGAGTCAAAATGAGCCGTACGCTTTTCAGAGCTATTGAAGTATATCATGTCTTATGGTCTGAGTAAGTTCCCCTCTCTGGGTCTTAGGGTGTTTGAATAACAGCATCTTGAAGTAGTGGATTTATGCAAAATCGCCTATTTCGAACTGAAAACAGCACGTTTTCTCTCCGTGAACACACCAGGCCAGTCTAGAACCAATAACTTCACCCCGAAATATTGGTCGTGTTAGTAGTCAGTTGTTGCCCAAAATATTGCGTATTACACATTATATTATTCCCTCCATCACCTCACACCCAACCTTGGCAAGCCGCGTTGAGTGTTATAATTCTTGTTTGCTGTTTTCGGCGGTGTTGGCTCTTGTCCAGTCAGAAGCCGCACTATAAGAGACTACCGTTATGTAGCGTCAATCTTCGGCCATGTTCGCTCTTGTTCAAATGCCATCCAACTGTTCTGGTAATCTATGAGACCATTTGCTGTCCAAGCCACTCCAATCGTAGTCTACTCTACGTTCGCTTCAATACGGCATCCGACAAGGTCAATTCAGAGCAAAGATGTTCCCTAGAGATCGATCTAAAAGTTCCTTTTTTCTATTACTCCTCGACTGCGCATGCACACAATGGCGTCACTTCCAGTCCAAACCACCTCAACCGTAGTCTACTCGCCGAGAGCTTCAAAATCAACCAACGGTTTCAAACTTTACCGGGAAATCCACCGCCAGTCAAGTTACCGGAATTGACCTTTCCAAGTTGCTATATCCACCACTTTATCCCTCCTCACCGCGTCCCGACAGGTGTAGACTACACGGCCCACAATCCACACCGAAAATGCGCTTTCTCTCTTACTCTCCAAATGCGCATTCGCGTATCACTGAACCTACAGTGGTCAGGACCCTGTAGAAAACGATAGTTCAGTCACCCCCACGTCTTATTCCGAATGGGCATCCAGGTTTTTCCTGTATCATTCAGAGTTCTCTCCAGTGGTCAGGACCCTATAGAAAACGATAGTTCAGTCACCCCTACGTCTTATTCCGAATGGACATCCAGGTTTTTTCCTGTATCATTCAGAGTTCCCTCCATTCGCCCAAAGATGGAGCCACCGCTTGGTTGAACGTGTGCACCCGTACTCCCCTACCACACTATCTTATGGCGCATGCCTAGATCCCAGGAGTCTCGTTGCATGGGTGAAATCTGCAAGTCTCTCACCCCTTTCGTTTTCCGTAAATCGTCCTACTTTCTCTTGGCATGCTCAATCCATTGCGCATGTGCAGGGTCAAAGATCAACACCGGTCACGCTATCCAAAGGTCAATGGATGCTTAGATCTTCTTTCTCTACTACTTAGAATTATATTTCTCAAGGAATAATCCCTCTTTTGGGGAAATGAAACAACGCATTATTCAGCATAAGTGGCAATCAATCTTGTGCGACACATGTGAAAACTATTCAGATGGAAGCAAGAAGGTTAGTTATTATCAAAGTGAGAACGTGTATTGATAATTATTGAAACACTGGTGATATCAATGCTAATTCTGATCAATATACCCCAATTGATTTTTAATTTTGCTCTATTATGCAGATTTACACAATCGTACATAAAAAACACCGGCGCCTGTCTATATCAACAAGGTTTGCGTGCTATTGTACCTGGAAGAGTTTGATGAACTTACTTGAGAGCATTTTCGAGAATCCCGCAGTGCGTCAGATATCTGTGTGCATTCCGATTAAAATAAATATATTCCCCTAATGTGCGCATTAATACATGGGACCACTTTTTCCTAAAGAGAGGCATAAGAGAATGTTTAGTATCCCCTGAAACTTTCTGGTTGTTCAGTTGATCGAAAGTGTAATTGATACGACAATATAGGTTGGTCAGAAATGATTTCATGAAAGTTACACCATAGAATTTCAGATTGAAAAATACACAAAACATGAACGGAAATTTTTTCAACATACATGTAGTGAGGAAAATCTAGTTCTGGTTTCGTCAAAATTCAGACGAAACTGGATAATTTACTCTTTACCGACCACACAACAAAAGTTACATCACGAAACATGGTTTGGATTCCGCACTCACAATGGAGCCCTAAGAATGGGTTGATACGTAAAGCAGATAAGAACTTGCATAACATATCTAAGCTTGATGCATTTGTTTACATAAGTCTTAGTCTGAATACACATTAACCGACTAAGAGACCAGAGTGACACAAAGGTTAGGTCCATCATACCATGTGTGCCGTAAATGGAGACTTCGGGAAATATTCACGAATAAATACTTGAATCCCATGGGAAATATTCACGAATAATACTTGAATCACACAAGCTATATATTCAGTAAAGATGTGACCACCTTAACTGAAACTTCCTTAATTTTTTATCGAATCAAGTATCTCTGCTGATAAATAGGAGTTCTGGGCACCCCTGCTTCCTTCTCCCGTGGGTATCAGTGATATACTTTCGTCCCCTGGCAATTTGCCTTCGTATCTCTGCTGGTCTATTAAGGCACGCGGCATATGTATACTGTCTGCAACGAAGCGTACTGACAATTCTCCATCCTTTTTTTTCGCAAAAGGCAGTCATTCATTATTTGTGAGCAAGATATCATTCTCAGAAATGCAAGAATTTTTAATAATCTATATATTATTTGGTAGAGTCTTAATGGCTTTTAAAATAACAAATAATGTATTGTGCCCAATGATTCGTAAAGTCTGAAGGCAAGAGCAAACAAAAAAAACTTGTGATGGTGACATTATCTTATTACCCACGCTTGCAATTATCATGTAAAATATTTCCTTATATTATCAATAAAGTCATAATTATACATTATCAACAGTTACATTTGGTGTCGATTGCAAATCCAGGACATTTCTCCCTTCGAATATCTCCCCCTGCGGACATTTCCCCCTCCTTCCTATATTTATATTTGTGCTATGACTTCATACGAACGTGAAAATATTTCACAGTTAAAATATTGACAAAAATATTTTATTCTTATTTTCAATAAGCTTAATCGGACATAAATTTTCCCCAGCTATATTTAAGATAGCGGCACTGTTAACCAGATTTGTATGATTTAGTAACAAAATAAAAATGCAACCAAGTTATAAATAAAGCGATTGTGATGATTATCTTTTCAATAAGTCACTTTCAATAAATTGACATGATTTCGAAGAATACCCATGGTTTCAACGGAGACAAAAAAAAAACATCATTGTTAGACGATATTTTGTTGCAAATATGTTGACTTTTTAAACTTAATCACCAATTTAAATCAATCAGCATGTTTGTTACATAATGTCTGTAACTAGGTAGAAGCTATTGTTTAGTTTATCTTTATCCCGAGTTGGCCCATTGCCGGAGTAAAATCATGCATGGCACAAGGAAAGTCATTGTATACAGTTTGTCTTTAAAACCACTGATTACAATACCATTTAACAATCCCGACAGCTTTATTATCCTGATTTCAACCTGCTGCTCAAGTAGAATCAATAATTAGAATCACATAACTATGTGATAGTTATTAACTTACATTGTGTATTTATTGTTTAGTCATGCCAAATTATAGAAAACAAGAAAAAAAATAAGAAAAAGTCAACTTTGTTACACATTCGTATGAACTCATAGTACAGAGATATATATGAAGTGGGATATGTCAGCAGGGAGAAATGTCCTCGGGGGGATGTCCGCGCACCGTCGATGACAGGCCGTTTTTGAGTATTTGAGTTTTTATAAGATCATAATGATTTTTCAAAATTGTGTTCATTTCAAATGTGGTAGACTTGCGCTGAGTCTATTAGCTAGAAACTCAATTAATACCTGGAATATGCTGTCCGTTTCCATTCCGCCTGGCAATATAGTGACATAAACAGCGTCGACTGACGTTAGAAGTTTTGTTTTCCTTTTTTTTTCTTATATATTTTAGCCTGGTTATCTATAGTATGACACCTTAAACCGACCTACCGTTTTCAATATCGCAATCTCTGCCGTTACAGTAAATCGAAATATAATCTTGGTTCCAGGAGTCATATTTTAGTTATGCTAAAATGTATACGAAAATCTAAAATGGGTGCCCAATATCGTTGAGTCCTTCCATGCCTTAGATTAGTGAAATGCTGGACTTCTACATCGCGCGCAGTTTGTGAGATTAAACATCACAGAATATGATGAAGTCGTATTACTTTGGAACAAGCGCTGGATGAGCGCAAAGACCTCCGTCGAGGCAACATATGGTCCATAGGTAATACATCACTGAATAACATAGGGCCGGATGCCAAGCCCAATTTTGCATTTGATGGACGTTCATCAATGGTAATTAACCTGAGATTGAGGGTTCCCCACTAGCCTGTCCAGCTATGGATGTGGAAGTCACATTCCCCGCAAATAATTTTTGTTTGATTTCACGTGCTTGAAATATTGGGGTATGGAATAGAGTATATTGATGAAAAACCTGGAATACTGCTTGAGACATTAGGCCCCTTCCCACCCACACCTCCCCCCGAGAGGACGCCCACACCCAAAATCAACACGTTAGCGGCAGAAATGAGACCATGTGTCCCTAGTTTTACCAACTTGCTTGTGATTTTGTGCTATAGGCCCTGCACATCAACACGTCATATTTTGTATGTGTACAGTATAGCATCCTCATTGGCAGAATCCTCTACAAAACACATCTGATTTTACCGAGACTCCGTTCTGATCTGTCTCAGCATCATGTGATTATGATTCAATGAGCTCGGAATAATTTTGTATACTGGTGTTACAGGTCACCTTCACCAAAATGTATCAATTACCATGGACTTGTACACATTCATATTGAATGGTGATGGCTGATGAGAATATTGCCCATATGGAACAAATGGCTGGATTCCGGCAAATAAAAAGTTCATGTTAATCATAAATAACATACAATTAATAATACTATCAAATAATTATGTATATCCTTGTCGACATCAATATAATACAGACAATATTATGACTGAATCATGGTAACAGATATTCAAGAGTATATATGTCTACAGTAAACTGAAGGAGACCCATGATGCATATTATATTATGTTGTAAAACTTCACTTGCTAATCTCGATTATATTACTTATTGTGAAATTAAATGAAGTTATGAAAATAAATTTAGTATGATTGCCCATTACCCTCAAATTAGAAATATCTTCAGCAGCTAAAGTTAAGCCAATCATAACAATATATAACACCATGGTATTGTTGTAATATCATCCAGGTATTGATCTTTGGTTAGAAATGTAATGAGATACATATACCTGTTCTCTGTGTTATTCTGTATGCAGTTCATTCTGTATGTATTTTATACATGTACATATACCAGAAGTGGAATTGAAATTTGAATAAAATAATCAAAATATTTTCGGATTTTACCTCTACTCAGGACATGGTGTCTTTGTTTCTAGAAGCTAAATCATTTCAGACACATTCAAGTCCTCTCCTGGTCAAGGGAGATAATTTTGTACAAAAACAAAACAAAAAACAAACAAGTACAGATCCACACTGGCGCAGACCAGAAAATTGATGACCTTTGATGATATGTGTGTGTGGGGTGGGGGTGGGGGGGGGGGATTTTCACCACCTCTATCATTCCACACCTTTCTGACACAACTGAACCTATCAATAGTCTGTGTTTGGTTTTTCCATTTCATCCAGTACATCCATTGTGTAACAGTCCTGTTGCATCTGATATCAGAAGTGCGGAATCCATGACCTGCAAGTTGGAATCAATTGTATACATATTTAATATCAAAACTCACTTCATTGAAAATATTTTTGGCCTTCATTATATTTCATTCTTTCGTCATACACAACAAGATGAAATCCATCATACCAGTTCGCACCTTTCATACGTGTACTTAATAGAACTGGAACCTGAGCATGTTACAAGAATTTGCAAAAGTATGAAATGAGAACTGAGTACTATGAGAACTTAATCCAATCTATGAGTGATCAATAATATGAATTCTGAAGAACGATGATGGATCTTGACCACTGGTTGGATTGGAGTTCATGTTAGTGGCATGAGCATGATAATAATCCAGTATATCATAATCTAGAAGAGGATTGTTTATATCAGTAACTTCTCTATGGAGCAATATTTTGACAAACGAAAATTAGATCACAAAAGAGAATATGTATACTGTGTTTGAGGAATATTTCTGCCTCCCCAATGGAAGGCGAAATTTGAATGAATGGTCTGTGTTGTCAGTGTGTCTGATGTCCCCCTTGCAAAGACAAGAAAATTTTCTATGTAATTTATTAGGTCTTTCCATTTCCAATGGATAGACCTATTGTTATTCTACGGATTATTATTATTATTATTATTCTGTTTTTGCTATAGCGGCCAAACGGTTTGATATACAGCTTAGATATTTGGCACATTTGTAGGTACTAGGCTGATGTTTCTGGTACAGGTATTAAATTTTGACCTTGACCTTGACGGTGTACAGTCAAAACTAAAGAACATATCTGAATGAAAGTAGATGGTTGGTAAGTCTTATATATGGCCCAAGCTGTAGTTATATTTTTGAATTGTTACAGAACAAGAAAAAGTAGTTATCTCCCCTTTAATGATTTTCAAAACACGTCATTTTATAACGAAATGAGCTGCGGAATTGATTCTTGTAACATTGATGAACACTTTAATGATCAAAAAGTGTGTGACCTTAAATTTGACCTAAGACCTCTGAGAGCGTCTTTGTATCAGTGCAAAGTTTGGTGGTCAACTCTTGAACGGCTGATGCGATAAGTCTGAAAATGAGGTCACGTGACCTACATCACGTCATAAGGTCAGCACTTGTGTTAGAACTCGGCCTTGACCTTGACCTTTGAAGTGATGAGCATCCAAATATCGAAAATACGGCATCCATTTACTGAAAAAGTAACACATTGAAAACCAAGAAACAATGACACAATAATGAGCAAAGTATTGAATATCTTTTGGCGCAAATTATAAAACCATCCTATGTAACCTTGACCTTGAATATCACACAATGTAAACAGCCTTGTATGTGCTTTTCTCAAAAACTACAACTTGCAGAAATCTGTAAAGTAGTACATTTGTTCCCCGTAGCACAAGTATGACGTCACTGAATTTTCAACCTGACCTTGACCTTGGTTTTTGAGATATGACAGTATTGAGACTACAGCGCCATAACTTAACTGTTGGGATTCGAACTCGCAATTTGCAAATGAATGTAGGCCATTAATGAAGTAACAGAAAAACACTAGAACCAACCAAAATATACCAGAAAGAATAGAGCATAATTAGCATTTTTTCATTTACGCTTTATTCACATTTTGCGAAAAGTATGAATCGAATCGAATCGCTATAGCGATTCGGCTGTAACACTCGAGGCATCCCGTGTTCGCAATTACATTAATATCGTGTTACATGACGGAGTTGGCTCATTTCGAAAACCTTATAACTCTTGAACCACAATAGGTACGGACTTCTAATTTCTTGCCTGGTACTTCCAAGAATGAGATTTTTCGTTGGTAATGACCCCGTGCTTCCTAATATAAATGTAACTGTGGAACCAATTTTGCGTCATGTTACACGACCATCGATATTTGAAGTCATTTTATCGTGCTGAAAAAGTCAATTTTACTTGATTTTCAGAAAAAAATTTAAGGACTAGGGATCTGTAATTTAGCACACAGGTTCTTCATTATACAAGAATGAAGTCAGGAAATTCTTGACCCGACCTTGACCTTGGTTCTTGAATTGGTTCTTGAATTGTGGCCCTTTATATTTTCACGGTTGGAGGCTTTCGAAAATTGCATATAAGTGTAGGTCATTAGCTTGGCTAACATAAAAGAACTAGAACAAGAAAAAGGTCAGGAGAAACTATAGCAGACATTTGACGAAAACCGAAAATTTCACTATTTTAATATCATGGGGAAAACTACGCACTCAACCAGCTCCATATTAATATGGAAATGAGAGAATATAAATATCAGGTAGCCTGCGAAATTCCTAGGTTGTAGCGTTGATATTCCTAGGTTGTAGCGTAGATATTAGAAAAATAGTAATTCTGCCTTCGAACATGTCGTTCACCTGTTTCCATGATATTGTTGATTTCTATACGTTATTTTCACCCTTTCCAACGAAAAGCATAATACAGTGCAATGGTGTGGACGTCGGCTTCCGGATCAAAAGGTCTGTGGTTCAATTTCTCTTATTGCCAGTAATCATTTTTTCTTTTTCCGTTGGTTCATTTTTTGGTTATAAGATTCAAATCCCAATACGATCGATAATTCTTGGTCACACATATTGTTATAGTTATATTTTTCCGCACTGATGTAATTCGTATTTCACAAACCACCACTTGACTGCGATCGCATACAGCTAGTTCACCAACTGTTTTACAGGACGAGGCAATCATGCCTACGCGTTACAGGATCGAGTATAAAGAATCTATCTTGTATAGATTGACGACTGGGATACGCTTTATACAAAGGATTAGGAGCAAGCGGCTATGTGAATAGATCGTTTCATTTGACTGGAGTGAGAATACATGCGCATTCTCTATGTAATCCGACTCGCCAGATTAGCTTTCAGGACAAACAAAAAATTAACGTCGTGTTACATGAAGGATGTGACTGGGGACTCTGATAAAGCCCATTTACGCAATCCAGCATGTTTTTAATATAGTATGCACAATTTTGGCTATTATTAAGTCTTTTCTTCTGGATCTGCCTGAAGGATGCCATATATAGTAATGCTGTTTGGCCAGACAGTACATGCTATAGATCGAAAGTATGTTACTGGAGAGCCTTCAGTTCTCAGCTAAACAGCCATGGTCATAGCTTTGGAGTGTACATCTGCTACACCCCAGAACAATTTGACATGAACTTTATTTCTATTGCATCGCTCATGCGTATCGTGGCATGAAATTCCGGGTCGGTATATTGATAAATCGAATCCAGGTTGCAGGGTCACATAAGAGTTTAGACTGTATTATTCACCAAACAATTTACAAGCCATTCCTGATTTAAGATCACGTACATTTCTTATAATATTTCGAAGTGTTTACCGTGTAACACACAGTCCGAATCACTCAACCGTTAAAATCAAACCCTCCCATTTCATAGTTCTGCACACGCGACTATCAGCTATTTATTTCCTGTGACGAAAAAAGAAACACCTGCTGGTCGCGTGTGTAGAATTATGATATGGGAGGGTTTGATTTTAACGGTTGGGTCATTCCGGCTGTGTACCCGGGCATAGTACTATTGATCATGTTCAATCGTTAACTTCTACAGTAGAAAATCGTAAAAAAAACTGTCTACATTCACAGCTTTTATTGACTATTCGAAAGCAAAAGACTCAGTGGATCGCCACTTCGTTGAGCCAAAGAAAAGGAAGTGTAAACGGTTTTGAAACCGATTTGTT
The DNA here is from genome assembly GCA_036873755.1 of Hanleya hanleyi. Taxonomy (NCBI): domain Eukaryota; kingdom Metazoa; phylum Mollusca; class Polyplacophora; order Lepidopleurida; family Hanleyidae; genus Hanleya; species Hanleya hanleyi. Next base: position 79,262 of record JAVTVY010026443.1, on the reverse strand, counting down.
TCAGGTAAAATGTGAAGTAAGGGTGTGTCCGCTCACCGTTATTGCTCAATTTTTTCGTTAATGATCTGGCATTGTATTTGAAGAGCTTCCAACAAGGTATTGATATCGACGGTGTTAAAATGTGCATGTTGTTGTATGCCGATGATATAGTGAGTGAGTGAGTGAATGGAATTTAACGTCGCTTTCAACAATATTTCAGCTATATCGCGACGAACCAACTAAGCACCACCCAGCCAAGTTGCGTTCCTGCTACTTCAAAGAGGAAATCTTTGAAGCAGCATGGAACCGGACACCCTCCTACACCCCATAAAACACAGGGGACAGCACACAAGACACAGGCAGGACGCTTACATGGTGCAATAAAGACAAGTCATATTATAGTGCTAGACATCACATTATCAAGTTCCTGTTGCTTCTTAGCAAAATGCATTGAAGCAACAGGAACATTGTATTTGAAGAGCTTCTAACGAGGTATTGATATCGACGGGAAAAACTGTGCATGTTGTTGTATGCAGATGATATAGTTTTAATAGCAGACAATATTGGTGATTTAGATATTCTAGATTTAGATGGTCTCGCAAAGTGGTTTGAACGAAATCATCTCTCGGTAAACTCCCGAAAAACTAAAGTAATTCATTTTAGATCTTATGTAAAGATAGCGGTAATCTCCGAACATATAGGCATTTTAAGTCAGAGACCCATGTTAAACCGTACGTGAAATTAGTAATGCCAAAGAAGCACCGAAGTGCCATGGCGAAATCCCGAATGGGTGCAGCACCAATCAAAATAGAAACGGGCAGGTATGAGAATTTAGCTGTGGAAAACCGGTTGTGCACTTTATTGCAAAATGTGGTAGAAACCGAATTAGGCTACTTACGGCATGCCCCGCCTACGATCTTCTTCGGTACGATTTACTGTTCAAAATGCATACCACGTTAGGGGATAATATATGCGATATGTCCAATAGACAGATGATGTATGCCATGTCATCCAAAGAAAGTTTGACTCGTGTTTGTGCCAAAACCTGCCATCTTATATTAGAAAGACGTAGGAAACTACTATATATGTAAAAATGGGGTGGTTATGATTCCATGTTTCCATTTCGAATGGAAAGACCTATTGTTATTCTACGGATTATTATTATTATACTGTCCAAAGGAGGTGTTCGGTTTGACCGTATTTTTTTTCCTTAGTGTGTTGCGTTTATAAACCGAAAATATAATTTCCTCTCGTTCACTGGAAAAGTTATTAGCTCGAGAGAGAAAATACTGAATTTTCATATTCTCAATTTTCACCGAGAAGAGACTTGTCAAAAAAATATTACGAGTATTAGAAAATAAGCATTTGTTTGTTTTTGCAATTTTTGGCGATATTCTTGAAGGGAATTCCCTTCATATATAAAATATGACACCTTTAACCAAAACGAGCCCTACATTTCGAAATGCGGTGCGTTTGATCCAAAATGATACTGAAAAAAGGTGTCATATTTTCATAATACTGAAATATGTCAAAATGCTTGTAATGCTCTGAAAGGGTGTCGTTCACCGCCATTCAGCACATGATTCCTCAAGCCGATAATTGTAAACAGCTGCTTGGTCGAATGGTTACAGTGTCGGACTACAGATTAAAAGAAACGCAACATTTTGGTTCGAATCTCCAAATCCCTGAAAAAATATTTTCATTTTTTCCTTTTTTCTCCCATCTTCAGTTTGGACTTTAAAGTGCAAAAGTGACGTGAACTGAAAGACAGCGAAGCCCTAACGCACATAATCCTTTATTTTCTTATAATTTGTGAATAGAATTGCACACAAACAACTCCACACACACAGTCAGACCACTTGTTCAATGTTTGAATATTCTGACGATCCAGCAGAGCAAAAAAATAATTGTTACACATACATAATTTCGTCTTAGGGCAGCGGAAAGTTGTAACTATGAATTGAAAAGTTATAAGGTTGAACTTGTCTTATATCAAGGCCTTTATTAAGGAAATGACCCTCAACAAGTGGTGACGCTTGCTTTCCCAAGTGATAATGCATGTGCCAATATGTTTTGTGTTTTTTTGTTGTTTTTTTTTGTTGCAGTTACTTCCTTAATTATTGTTTGCTGAACTTTTGGCAGTGATTATTTTTTTTCAGCTTTCGAGTCGGTTTATATAGTAATATAACTGATTATTGTTCGTAAATATCTGGGTCGTTCATGAAAATACTAATGGTAACCGTATGAGAATATGAACCAGAATTTCCCATTAGACTGGCCTCGCCTGTCTGACGAAGAGTTGGGGAATACCTGAGCATTACATCACAATTTACCGGCCGGCTCGGAGCGAGACAATAGAGCAACAGAGAGTGACTCTGAAGGGAAAAATATCCATCTAAAGCGAACACCTCCTTTGTCAGCGGCCTAGCGTTTTTACGGTTCGTTCTGCACGTTTGAGATTTGTTAAAGATCAACATATATGTCTGAAGTTTTGCTAGCCAAGTTGACATGGCTTCGTTCGTTCCTTTACTACGCCATGATGCCTCTCAATGAACTTACATGTAAACTCCGGGATCACACGGTTCCGTGGGTCGTTCGGCTCTATCCGGCAATAAAACAACCTCTCCCAGCTCTCTGTCCATTTGTTTTATCAAATTCGGCAAAGAGTTTGATTGCCATGAAGAGCTCATCCGTCTGCAATCAGTCTTCAAACATCAACGGTCGGTTGAATTCTTCGCCATTATCTTTGTACGTGTCATGTGATCAGCAACGTATCGTGCCCACGTGACCGGCCGTATGAAGATAATGGCTGAGAATTCAACCGACCGTTGATGTTTGAAGACTGATTGCAGACGAATGAGCTCTTCACGGCAATCAAACTCTTTGCCGAATTTGATAAAACAAATGGGCAGAGAGCTGGGAGAGGTTGTTTTATTGCCGGATAGAGCCGAACGACCCACGGAGCCGTGTGATCCCGGAGTTTACATGTAAGTTCACAAGCTCTACCAGGCATCCATTACGTTCTGCTTCGCGCCTCTCCATGTAGCACTGTAAGGGTCTCACGGACTGTGCCGGAGTTGACCCGAGGTCATCTGTTGCCACAGTGAACGAACATGGCGACCGTCTAACTGGGCGAATTGATATCAGTCGCTACTCACCGATATGTATTTCCGCAACATATAGTTCTAGGGTAATTTGTCAAAAAGCTGCCTTCAAACTGTGTGAAACTGGCGTGTTGAAATACATTGAATAACTGTTTAGTGTATTTCGAGATAAATATACATTTTGCAATCAGTAAAATAGTCAGATAACCCCTACAGGGGTAAATGCAGCGTAGCGCAAAGCACCCTGGGAGAGGATGGTAAGTTCATTGAGAGGCATCATGGCGTAGTAAAGGAACGAACGAAGCCATGTCAACTTGGCTAAAGTTTTGCGTAACGGCCTTCAATTTTGACCTTGACCTTTTCAGTTATAGGCGTTTTAAGCGAAAATTTGTTCTGCAAGTATTGAGCAAACGCATAAGGGCACTCAACTGAAATTTAGAATGTAAGCCTTTCAAGATTTTGCCTAAAAATAAGTAGGTCAGACGGGCAGTTTTCGAGTTCTCTCCCCTGAAGGCGTTTTGTTTGTTAGCAGAGTACAGCCAAAGTGAAACAACAGATCTATATGAGACTTGGATGTTCGTGATTTTTATTTATGGCGATGCTGTAGTTTTATTTTCGAACTGTTACGTAACAAGAAAAAGTAGTGATCTCCCTTAAATGTTTTCCAAACCCCATCATTTTATAAGGAAATGAGCTACGGCATTGATTCTTGTAACATTAATGAAGACTTTAATGACCAAAAAGCATGTAACCTTAAATTGACCTTTGGCCTCTAGGAGCGCCTCCGTATCAGTGCAAAGTTTGGTGGTCAACTCTTGAACGACTGATGCGATCAGGGCGCAATCGTAATCAGGTTGTGACGTCATGCACCAGAGGTCACGGCTCCAATACGTTTTCCCCCACATGTGTGCTATTCGTGTCTTAAAACCCACTTCGACGACATTATTCGAGAAAAAAGTACTAATTTGTTGTTTGGAACACTACTGGGTATGTTTTAATGCAAAGTAGTATAGAGTCATTTGGCATAACCTTTAAATTAACCTTTGGCATCTAGGAGCGCCTCCGTATCAGTGCAAAGTTTGGTGGTCAACTCTTGAACGACTGATGCGATCAGTCTGAAAAAGGTCACGTGACCTACATCACGTCATAAGGTCAGCACTTGTGTCAGAACTCGGCCTTGACCTTGATCTCTGAAGTGATGAGCATCCAAATATCGAAAATACGACTTCCATTTACTGAAAAAGTAATACACTGACAGCCGACACTGTCTTTCTTTTGGAGCTACTTGTAAAACGATCTGATGTGACCTTGACCTTCAATATCACACAATGTACAGTTATGTTTATTCTAACGCCCATTTGTGTTATTTTCAACTCAATTCTGGTGCTAAAATGGTTTCGACACAATCTTTTTCGCAGTGTATGGGCATATTCGGAACGATCATGAGATCACGAAGCTGTTCGAACAGCCTAATATGATCTTCGTCCCACGGGATCTTGAATTTGAATCTTTGAGTTGATGGAATTAGAGAATTGAGGATGATTAAAATTATAACAAATGAATGAAAGAGAAGACCTGCTTCCCTTTGTAACCACAGGGGACGTAATTATTTTTGGAATATTATAAAAGAAAGTAATTCTTCAATTTGCATTCATTTCTTCTCATATTTGTCATCATCAGTTCTCTATTTCTATCAACTCAAAACATTCAGAGTCGAGCTTCTATGCTTCGTCCTGGTGAATTCGTTCTCTGTCATGGTTCGGCTTTGTTAGACGAATAGTGATTCGGGATGATGAGTATTGCAGTACCGCGCTGCTATACAGGAATATCGAAAGGAGGAAACAAACATTCAGTGTTGTTTTATTTAAGTGAATTCACTCTTTGTTGGTATGCAGGGTCGGTGAGGTATCAAAATTATCTGAAATGGTGGTATTAAAACGAATGAGAAAGCAAAAACATTAGGACAATTCTAAATCTGCATATACAAAGAATTTGTCAATTTTTTTCTCTTCTGAAACTGTTCACTGAAGCTGTTTCTCTGGTCTCGCTTTAGGTCGAATTATCATTTCGAACTGACATACCGTGCTCGTGATATATCGCATGTGCCCGTAACAAGACTATGTTATGTATACCACAGTGAGCAAGAATGAACATATGTGTGCAATTTATCAACAGAGTAACTTCCAATACCCGAACAATATGATCGTATTACTTGGTAATCTTGCCTGACAGTATACAAGCAATATAATAGTCTCAGTGTGAGTCCTAGTCAGAATGCTATGTTTCTGTTGTGTAACTGATGGAAATGTTAAATTGATATAGGTAGGCTTTGTTCCGGTGTTATACAAAAGTTTACGAAAACAGAACCATTATCTACTCAAAATCAGTCATTTCACCACTAATCACTACACGTTCAGTGACGAAATACAGTTTGGATTCATCAGCCACAATTTTATGTTGAGAAGACAAGGCATCAGATAAGAAGTTACATAATATATTAAGCCTCATACATTTGTTTGCTCAAGTTTAGCCTACAGACAGGCTAACAATATGCCAGTGTGACAAAGCGATTAGACATCAATGATTAAATAATCACGAATGATCCTTGAATCCAGCAAGTTAAATATTTAACAAACCTTGTCAGATAACATCTTTCTGGCAGATCTAACTGAATAAACTCTACAATAGCTGTCTTATATCGAACTGCAACTTCCCCGGCTCATTCTGGCTGATTGTTTTACCCAAATCATGTTTCCAGATATGTTTCCCAGGAATTATATATAGAGGTTTTTCATAATCATTTTGTATTTTCAGGAAGGAATTAATGTACTTGTTTTAAGTACACATAACACATCAGACTTGTAAATAATGAAGCACTCGTATTAACAATGTATCAACTACACACTTTCTGAAAATCAGTATAAAGTATATGAAAACAGATTGCCGTGCGTTAAAAATCGCGCTATATAAGAAAAACCCGTATATACAAAGTTAATACACTTCGATCATGCATCTATTGTCTAGATAACATTTCACTATCTGCTGGGCTATGGTAATTGCTTGTGTTCAATTGTGCCAAATTTTATAATCCGTTTCGATATGGGAAGTGCTACCTAAACTATTTATACCAGTATCATGACTGAGTAACTATAAGCATTTGACAGTCACCACAGGTGCTCAATCCCGGTGTCATCAAATGTTTTCGAAATGTGCTTGCGCTATATGAGGCTACTGATACGTTCAAATTATACCGATTCTCAGCAATTATTACTGAACCATTCAATAATAATTCACATCGATGTCGCAACGTTGTAAATAAAACGATTACATTTCCATAACATACAGTTGTCTGTATCATACTATCAAATATTATTCAAACGTGAGATTGTATTTGCTGTTTGGTAAATGTTTAGTTAATAAAATTCATCTGTTTGATTAAATTTGTCTATGTGGTATAACTTTGCTCATATATCAATTATATGAGCCACCGTTCCATGCAGTAGAGAATATATGGTGAATAGTATTGTTACATTTAATTTCCTGCGAAGTATATATCTCACAGAGTGAAATATAACCGAAATATTTATCAACTCACCTGCCGTATATTAAAAGTCTGCAAATTAATCGGTTTAATTTGCACCTGATGCCCCAGTGTGGCATATATAATTGAATAAAATATAATTATTTGCATAACTCTGTACTGTGTACGTTATGCTGTGTCATAAGGGCCTGTCCAAGCTGCAATATCTAATGTCCACAAACGGTAAATATAATAGCAAATGTATGGCGCATATAAGTGAAATATATGGCAAATGATGCACATTTACAATGCTGGCAAATAATGAAGCAACGATATTTATTTACTACAGTAGGTAATAGATTATCATACCATATATGTTCTGTGTTGACCTGTCGTTTAAATACATTTGTCTATATTTGGCTTTCCATTTAAACACCATACGTACACCATGGCCCTGATGTGTATGTTAAAAGCATGCAAATTATATCCACATATGTTAATATTTACAGGTCCGTTTAAACTTTTGCAAATATAACAGTTATATTCACCTTATATTTAGTGGTAATATTAAATAATATCAAATCGAGATTTTCGTACAGTGCTCGTTTGAAGAAATGGTGACGTCCAGCAGGGTGATACTACAGATATCAGCCAGTAGAAAGGGAAGAAGAATTACCATGCTGTCAAAAACAGGCGACCTTTCTTATTATGAAATTAGGGAGGGGCCATTTGTGCGAAACCGTGGCCTAGTGTGGAGTGCACCCTTGGTTCTGGGGTGTTTCCATCATGGGGAGTGCGCAGGTGTATGACGTCACTTCCGCGTGATTCGGGCGTGACCTATGGGATGCATGTACTGACTTGGTTCTGGGTTTTTTCCATCACGGAGAGGTCACGTGATAGTTCAAGGTGATTTGAATGATAGGAATGCATGTACTGACCTGTTCATTCATCCGGGGACTTGTTTACATCCGGGTCATTCATTGTAGTGGGTCTGCGCAAGTGTGTGACGTCACTTCCGGTTTCACTAAAACTACCTCCGAACACAGAAGAGTTCCAATCTTTACTTCGACGTAGGGTCCGTGTTTTCCCCGGCCCGACCCGCCCCGATCCGCCCTGGCCGCAGCGCGCGCGGCATCACCGGAAGTGCGAGGGTGAATTTCGGATTATCCTAGGCCACTGATTGGCTAATACGGTGCTCAAAGCCAGTTTCACCAAAATAACATTACACTACCGAACAATGACGGACTTTCACGGAGGAGGCCGATTCACAGGGCGTAGTAGAAAAGAAAGCGCATGTCTAACCTTATTGACCTTATGGCACAAGCGAGTATAACAAGTGCCCATGACTCACACGGTGTATAAAAGCCTACCCAACAGGTACACTATAAAGCCACCTCTTTAACCGTTCGCTTTTCATTCCCCACCATGGCAGCGAGCGGAACAGAGCTTGCGTTATTCCAACTGACGTCCGACGTCTACCTCATCGTCAATGACGATCACCTGGAGCTGGTCCAAGACGCACCGCAGAAGGTGAAGATTTTGTTATCGCTATCAGGCTGGACTCTATTGACACGATTGTTACAGGGAAAAGAGCCCAAAAGGGATTTCATGCACGTGGAAGTCGGTGTACACATACGCACTGCTGGACAGGATTCCCTTTTTCCCCGGTTGGAACAGTGTGGAGGTACCCATATCACACTCTGTCCACCCTTATGGATGGCACTGAAAGATGTACTCCCCGAGGTGGATGACTTACTACACCCCGAGGTGAAAGAAGGGACTGTGGCTACCCGGAGGCTTACACCTGGCTGCACCCTATTGTTGTACCCCAAACGAGCGGACCTCATCGATAGCGGACTTACGTGTTGGTGTACGCCTGAACCCAAAGCGCACGTCTCTTTGTCACTGGAAGGATGGACTACCTTGAAACGGGTGTTGTTGGGTGACGTGCACGGTGATAGCATTCACCTGTGTGACGACGTCTACATTTTCTGCGGTCCCTTTTTCGCTCGACTCCTCTGTCTGAACGACGGTGGTTTTACCCTGGACCCCGATCTATGGACGGCTTTGGAACAAGTAGTCCCCATTGTCGATGAGGTACTATATCTTTAGGAGCCACACAGTCTGGAGCGTCAGTCGCATCATGAAGCGAACCCGTAGGGACACCCGAAAGGATAAAGGTTGGGCTAATAACAAGATTGACCTGTAATCTTTGATTGTTGTTGTTGCTCTCTTTTTGAACTAACCCATCAGAATAGTACGTATCGCGCGCATGTGTGACATGGTGTATAAAACTCGCCCTCTGCATCCTACACCTCATTCCTACGGTTACAGAGCCATGACGGACACTCATCCCTATGCCACTCGCATTTTACAGCATGCGACCGTGGTTAATTCATTCACGGATTACCGAGTAGTAGTTCGGTCCATATTTGGAGATGGTGACGACAACGAGGGGCGACGCCAGATCCTGAAAGAGTTTACAGAAGCGGTCCTCGACAGAGTGCACTCGATGGAGAGGCGTGCTATCACCCACCACTACTGGACTATGACAGCCATCCTTGATGCCCGGACTATGGATCACGAACGCTCACGCCGGAACCAGGTACGGCTCGTTGGCCTAGTAATGGTCTTTGCCCTATTGATCCTGGCGCTGTGGCAATGACAGCGACAGAAAAAGAACGGCTTTTCAGAGCCTCCACAGATACGCTTATGTGCAACCGATATATACGAGGGTCAGTCACAATGTGCGTCATTCACCAATCGTCATTGGGTCAACCACGTCACCGAGGGACCTGACCATAAATACGAGAGACAGTCAGAGTGTGTGTCATTCACCGTTCGTCGTTGGGTCAACCATGTCACCAATTCTACGAGCCATCCTTCCCCTTACACCCCGGGTGGGGTTACACGTTTATGAAGATAAAGTCATCCGCGTGGAAGACCGTGGAGATGTTTGCTGGTCGCGCGCTGAGGCCGTATCGAATACGGTCACGCTACACCGTGACGGCTGGACCAAATTTAAACGGGTGTTGAGTGGTGAGCTCGACGGAAACCTCATCCACATTATTAGACAATGCCATCTACGTACACCGTGGACCGTTCTCCCCACGCCTGGGCCGTTACCAAGACCCTACGCGAGGCTTCACCCTAGACCCCGATCTGTGGACAGCCTTCGAGAAAGTGGTGCCTATCGTGGACCAGCTGTTTACACCGGACGAGCGATCAGCTGTTCAGTTGGGCTGGGCTCGTGCCCTGAGTGAAGCGGCGGCAGAACCCAATGAACAAATTACCAAACCTAGCAATGAACCAGACGACCATGCTATTGATTATCCGGCTAGACTGTCAGCCTAGTGACATGACCACCCGATCCTTTGATCTCACGGGGTTCTTCCTATAAATACGCGAGACAGTACAAATCTTGTACCATTCACGTGATCATGACGGAGGCAGTACGGGCGTATCTCAGCTTGACCCCCGAGGTCTTCCTGCACGTCTATGCAGATAAGGTCGATATCATGGAGGAGATAGGAGACATCTGTGATGCAGACCCTACACAACCGTGCCCGGCTCATATTCGTCTGTCCCGTGAGGGCTGGACCAAATTCACACGGGTGTTGTCTGGTGAACTGGAGGGCGATCTCATTCACTTGTGTCACGATGTGTACATCCGACGCGGCCCCTTCTTTGCTCAACTGGCTCGGCTACATGGAGGTATAGTGCATTTTACCCCTTCACCCTGTTCTATTGTCTGCATTGGAAGATGCCGTGGCAGATGTGGATCAAGTGCTTACGGAGGAAGAACGGTCATCAGACGAGTTGGACTGGTCATTTACCATGGACACTGTGGAAGCCAACGAAGAAAATCAGAAAGAAACTCCGGCCCAAGATATACCGTTATAAATAAACGATAGAGCCAGGGTCCATCATCATTTGTCACCATGAAGAGCTGGGAGAAGGTGTTGGATAACTTATAATACAGTCCCGACAGTCCGGCGGCCTATAGTGCATTGACGGCTCTCTATCGAGCGGCCAAACCCCAGGGGATACAACGTGCCCAAGTCCGAGATTGGTTAAAAAAACAAGACACCTATACCTTACATCGATCTGTCCGTCGCCATTTTCTGCGGAACCGGGTCATCGTGGGAGGAATAGATGCCCAGTGGCAAGCGGATTTGGTCGATATGAGCGCCTTTGCCAAACACAACGATGGGAATCGGTATATCTTGACGTGCATCGATATCCTGTCGAAGTATGCGTGGGTGGTATCCATCCGGACGAAAACGGGTGCGAATCTCATAGCGGCGTTCAAGGACATCTTCAAGACCGGGCGCAAACCCTTGTATTTGCAAACCGACGAAGGCACGGAATTCCTCAACAGACCGTTCTAACAGTTTCTGAAAGCCCAGAAGGTGTTTTTCTTCCATACGTACAACGAGACCAAGGCTTCCGTTGTGGAAAGGTTCAACAGGACATTCAAAGGCCGCATGTATAAATATTTCACCCATAAGAATACAAGGCGGTACATCGATATTCTCCCGAAACTTGTGAGTGGATACAATCGAGCCTATCACCGGAGTATAGAGAGAGCCTCCATTACCGTCACCCACCGCAATGAAGCCCAAATTCGGCGTGTCTTGTACCCCAGGCAATCGCAGCGAACGCCGAAGGAGGTGTTCAAGGTCGGGGACCCTGTACGGACCAGTAAAGTCAAGGGCAAGTTCGAGAAAAGTTACTTGCCCAACTGAAGCGATGAGCACTTCCTGATTAAACGGCGCCTACCCCGATAGCAGCGAGTCTATGAACTGGAAGATCTTCAAGGGGAACCGTTGCTAGGGACGTTTTACGACACGGAATTACAGCCTGTCGTAAAAACAAAGCAAGACTACTACACGGTGGAGCAGATTTTGAAAACGGAACGCCGCCGTGGCAAACTGTTTCATTTCGTCAAATGGCAAGGCTGGCCCAGTTCCTTCAATTCCTGGGTCGCGGCCAACCAGGTGAAACGACTATAAAGCCAGACACCACTACCGTCATCCTTCATTCCACGTTCGACCATGAACACGGCGCTATGGACCAACAGCAGCTGCCTCTGAACACAGCGTCTCCCAAAACGCGCAAAGCACAAGTGGGCTTTGTGGCCATAGTGCTAATCCTGCTGAGTGTGTTGTACGGAGGAGTGTTTTACGACGTAGCCTATCTCAGCACTCTACTTAACCAACTTAGAACTCAAGCCACCAGTCAAACCAGTCTACAGACCTTCTCTACACCAGTCAATCCCGTGATCGAAACGAGCCCAGTCATCACCACCACACCACGTGTACAAGCCACATCGGGCTCCACACCAAGTATACAGTCAACATCTACACCAAGTACACCCACTACGTCTGAAAACCCACCGGATTTCATCTCTCACAGTGAACAGACAACGACGACCGACGTTGTACCCACCACCATCACTCACAGTGAACAGACAACGACGACCGGCGTTGTACCCACCACCACTCCAGTTCACTCGTGCCAAATTTACAAGAGCGGGTTACCAATACAGCGCATACAGCTCAAACCATGGACCCTCGGTGGCAGCATCCCTTCACTTGCGTCATCGCAGGACCGACGGGCTCCGACAAAACGCACTTCGTCATGAAGCTCCTTCAACACGCCGACAGCATGATCACCCCACCCATTGCCCGAGTCGTGTGGTATTATGGAGAATGGCAGGCAGCGTATGCAACAATGCCTCATATCACGTTCGTGGAAGGCCTACCTAACCTGGCCGATTTGGAACCCGACACCTTGGTGGTTCTGGATGATCTCATGGCGGAGACGGATGCGCGCGTCACCCAACTCTTTACCAAAGGCAGCCATCATCGACGGCTCAGCATCATCTACATTGTGCAGAATCTGTTCAGTAAAAACAAAGAACATCGGAACATCAGCTTAAATGCCCACTATCTAGTGGTCTTCAAAAACCCGAGAGATACCACTCAACTGCTGCACCTGGCGAGACAGACACCGTTTGCGTTGGAAGCCTTTAAAGATGCGACAACCCCTCAGCACGGGTATATGCTCTTCGACCTCAAGCAAGCCCCCCCGATCACCTTCGACTACGGACCGGCATCTTTCCCGGAGTGGCCCACCACGTGTACATGCAAAAATAATGTAAACACACCTACAGTGGCTCACCCAGCTGGAGTGTGTGTTTGATGATGGGGATAATAAAAAGAATTAATACCACAGCATGGTTGACTTTGTCTCTGTTCTCTGAGGTAGATAAAAAGGGCAGAGTTGTGGGTTCTGGCATTAGTTGTACATGATGTCTGCACGAGTACGGAAGCACGCTCCGACGCTCCGTATATTGAAGACGGCCCCACCCGAGTTGGTCCGAACGATTGTACGCGGTGCGGACCCTGACCGTGTACGCTGTCTGTGCGAGATCGGGTACAACCTGTTAAAAGGCAACGTACCACTGACTCCGGCTCAGAAGACCAGGTTGACCAAGCATAAGACAGGTCTCCGAACCTTAGTCCAGAAGCGAGTGTCTCAAACACAAAAGAAAAAGGTGTTACAGAAAGGCGGCTTTCTCGGGGCCATCTTAGCACCGTTGGCCGCTTCCGTGTTGGGTCCAGTATTGGGTGGACTCTTCGGCCGACAATGAACCACACGAAAAAAATGGTCCTCGTCGAACCACGGTTCCTTCAAAACCTCCAATCGCCCTACCCTGTCCAACCTACGGTGAAGACCATAAACACCCTCGATGGAGAGATGCAACAGATCTTACAGAGACGGGGTTAAGCGACAGTGAGAAAGTACAACGGTATAATGAGACGCTCCAACGGTACATGACGTTCATGGACCAATACAAAACCCTCTCTACCCCACCACCACTATCACCACGCGACACACCGCCGACCTCAGCACAGCTCCAACAGCCGCCATGACCAGGGCTACCACCCACAGCCCCACAGTGGGTGGAAGATGAAGTCCTGAAGAGTGTACCTGCATCGTTCAAGAAACAAGCTGGCCTGGTATTACAATGGATGAAACAGAATCCTAACATGACTTGGAATGATAAAGGCGAACTACTGGTACAGAATCAGGTGGTGCCCGGTACCCACATGACGGATTTAGTGAATGACCTGATGCGTCAAAGCAGGTCGCACACGGATCCTAGAGAATGAGAGGTCTTCGCTCAAGGCTTGAAAGACATGCATGTACCACAGGAATTGGTGGGGAACCCCCACCGCTGGGCCTTTATGCAGCGTGACTCACCGAGTCGTGCACCACGACAGACTCCACAACCTTGGGAAGCCGAGTGGGAACCGGATTCACCCCCCAAAACACCACCACAACGGGCACCTTCTTTTCAGGCCTTTAAAAAACCACCCTTGATCAGGACACCCCACATCTCCAGAGCCGTGACACGTAGCAAGTCACCGCGACGAACACGACGCCGTACACAACCCCCCAAGGCCTGGAACACCTATTAAAACCAACAGCAGCAACAGGACAGCTCAGTCGCCATGTTTTACCTCACCCTACCCAGTAACAGTTCGCTGGATGTGTTTCCTGGCAACACCTTGGCCAAGTACGTCACCCAGTTACCGCAACCGTTGCATTTACCTGGACGATGGGAATGTGGCCTCGTGGATATCCAATACCCTTACTCGTGGTACAACGTGCGAGCCAATGAAGTGTGGTACGAGGTGACCTACGAAGGCAAAAACACCCGACTCACCCTCCCCGAAGGCCAATACGATACCCCCAAGGAGTTCATGGGTGGGCTGACAAGACTGTTGCATTATAAGGCTCTACGGGAGGTCACGAATACATCAAAACCCATCAAATCCTTTCCCTTCAAGAATCACGTGGACTTCGATTACAACGCACACAACGACAAGGCACAGATCCTTCTCACCGCCAACGTGAGTGTCGTACTACAGCAAATGCTGGGTCTCGCTCACGCGACCTACACGGGTCCATCCGAGGACCATGGCCAGATCCCGATGGATATGAAGTCGGGTATGTACGGACTCTACGTCTACTCGGACGTAGTCGACAACCACATCGTGGGCGATATCAACACACCTCTGTTACGGGTGGTCCCCATTAAAAAGACGTATGGAGATCAAATCACCCACAGTTTCACCCACATGCTCTACCTGCCCGTACGACAAACCGACATCAACACTATCACGGTGGATATAAGAGATGACACGGGACGACCGGTGGCATTCGAACGAGGAAAAGTGGTGCTGACACTTCATTTTCGACAAGCACGTGCTCCCCACTTTGCATAATGAAAGTACCCTTACGAGTGCAATGCACGCAGCTATATGGACTATTATGCCCAACAGGCCGGGGGTGGCTTTCCGGTCTTTAGCGGTGCACGCATGCAACGAGGACATGGGCTGGGGAACATACTCGGCAGCATCGTCAAAACGTTCCTGCCCTTGGTGACGCGTGGGGTGAAAGCAATCGGCAAACAAGCGGTACGCAGTGGACTGCAAGTGGCCGGTGATGTCTTGGGGGGTACGGCACCCAAAGAAGCCTTGAAACGGCGGGCCAAAGAAGCGGGAGGCGTCTTGGTGGCCAAAGCACAACGCACCGTAGGGAATAAAAGAGCTGCCCCACCGAGACCACGCACCAGTCGACGACCGACCCAGCGACGACGCACATCGAAGACCCAGGATATCTTTTCTTAAACATGTCCTTGATCCACGCAGAGTCCTGTCCCTCCACCAACAGTGAATTTGATTTGTGGACCGTGCCGCCCACACAGACCAGTGCCGAACAAGGATTATGGGTGGAGCATCTCCCGCTCTCCAGCATCAACGAAACAGGGCCCATCGAGTTCACCATCAGTAATGCGGATACGGCCTATGTGGATTTAGCCCATACTTACTTGTATGTGAAAGCCAAGGTGGTCAATGGGGATGGCTCCAGAATCATCCAAGCTGCAACGGTGGGCCCGACGAATCTCTGGCTGCACTCGATGTTTCAACAGGTGGATATTTTTCTCAGCGACAAACTCATCAGTGACTCGACCAACACGTACCCCTATCGAGCCTACATCGAGACACTGTTGTCGTATGGCCGAGAGGCTAAAAAATCTCAGCTGACAGCCGCTTTATTCTACCAGGACACACCCGAGCACATGGACACGGTGGACAATGTGGGATATAACAAACGGAAGGCTTTCACTGCGAACGGTGCCTCGGTGGATCTCATGGGTCGACTACACGCAGACATGTTCATGCAAGACCGGTACCTCTTGAACAAGATCCCCATCAAAATCCGACTGATACGGGTGCCTCCGACCTTCGCCTTGATGGCCACTAACGTAGATGGGCATGCAGCTGACTATAAGATTGTTATCCAAGACGGAGTCCTGTATGTCCGAAAAGTGAAACCGAATCCAGCCGTTCAATTGGGACACATGAAAGCCTTGGAAACAAAACCAGCCCAGTACCCTATCCGACGTGTACAAACCAAAGTGTTCTCTGTGCCTGCTGGAAATATGGGCGCCAACAAAGAAAACCTGTTCCTGGGGGAACTACCCAAGCGATTGATCCTGGCCTGTGTGGAAAATACCAGTTTCAGCGGAGCCTACCCAGAGAATCCGTTTGACTTTAAACATTTGGGCATCAATTTTGTGGCCCTGCATGTGGATGGACAACAGGTCCCAGCCACGGCCTTAACACCGAACTTTGGGCGCAGGAATTTCATTCGAGCCTATCAGAGCCTGTTTACAGCCACCGGTCAAATCAACCAGGACGAAGGGAATATGATCAGTCGGGAGGACTACGCGAACGGATACACGTTGTTCTGTTTCGATCTGACCCCCACCTTAGAGAACGACCATCAGCTGGCCCTGGCCAAGCAAGGCAATTTACGGTTGGAAATCCACTTTGCACGAGCCCTCGGGACCACCGTCAATGTGATCTGCCGAGTTTGACAACATCATTCAAGTGGACAGATCTGCCCTCTGGTAGGTATATTAGGGTATTTTCAACCTTGCCTAGTATGGGCTGACTCGTGGTGCAGTAGATAACGTGCCCGCATCTGGAGCGCACAGTACGGGTTCGAATCCAGGGGGATTTCCTTTCTCTCGCTGTATGGCTATGCGGAGAAACTGAGGGTTCCTCACTTGTCATTTATGCTGGGCATATAGCTGGCGATATTTTCAGGGACCATGTTTGATGTCGAGCATTCCGGGAGATTAACATTGGAAGTCCCTGGGGTCTTATGTAGGGACAGATAACTCTTGCTCAGCAGTCACGTGTCCTTTGTCCTTTGACATTTTGAAGTGTCACAGTGACGCCAATTTAATAAGTAGTAAAAGGGCATCTGGGGTCCGATTTAGGGGCAGAAATGTTCGAATCAGGGGAGATACCCAGGAATTATTCAAACAGAGTGGTCGCCTCTAAATCGGACCCCAGAAGCGCTTTATATACTACTATCTTCCTGAACTATCCGGACATGATCTACATTGTTCTGGCGCCGTCGTAAGCCAGCGTTCTGAGCCATTATTTAATTGTTCGAAGGCTACAATTAAATAGGTTTCTTCCTTATATTCATATGCTCTAATAAATTCTCAGAACCACTATGTCAAGTGGCTGGCTAATTTACAAGACATTTACATACATGTATAGCCGATGATGTTATCCATGATAAAATTAAACTTTTATCACAAACATGTGAAAGAAACAGCCCTCTCACCGGCTAATATGCTAATTGTTGATCTTATGTTTCTATCTTGAAATGTGAAAAAAGCTGATTATTTAATAACAATAATTCTTGATAGGATTTTTATTTTATGCTTGTGATTCACATTTTCACCTGATGCAAATGTCGTGATTGATATAAAGAATTTCGCAAATCTCCACATTCGTATATCATACGCAAAAATACTGACGGATGACGTTGTCTTCTGTAATAAAATCGAGCATAAATGAACTACACTTTGAATCAAGAAAATCAAGAAAATGTATCGAGTGAGGAAATGGTCCCGGTAATAAAGAAAGACTGGGCATGTGCTCGTGTATCTAAATATATACAAACTTTATTCTTCGTGTTAACCTTCCCGATGAGAAATGCGACTGTACTCTGGCCTCGGCATTGGTAAATAAAATAATGCAATTGGCGGCCTGGCCTCGTTTTCATCGGATCATGCGCAGTGGCATTTGTTTTGACTTCGCGTCCTGCCTTCGCATCCTGGCTTCGCGCTTCGCATCCTGCCTTCGCGTTTCGAATCCTGCCTTCGTGTTTGGACTTCGCGCTTCGCATCCTGCCATCGCACTTCGCATCCTGGCCTCGCGCCTTCGCATCCCTGCATTCGCGCTTCGCATCCTGAGTTCGCATCCTGGCTTCGCATCCTACCTTTGTGTTTGGACTTCGCGCTTCGCATCCTTCCTTCGCGCTTCGCATCCTGCCTTCGTGTTTGGACTTCGCGCTTCGCATCCTGCCTTCGTGTTTGGACTTCGCGCTTCGCATCCTGCCTTCGCACTTCGCATCATGCCTTCGCACTTCGCATCCTGCCTTCGCTCTTCGCATCCTAGCCTGGCGCCTTCGCATCCTGCCTTCCTGTTACCAAACCACATGCCTGAGACAATGCAGCGATGTCCCTTATCGACCACCATATGTATGGGTGAAATAGAGCGTACAACGTGGGTAGATTCAGGTGTAATGTCGTTCCTAATTACCTGACATTGCTAGACGAGCTCAAACCACACTGCGCTCATAATATCATGGCAATAATTCAGAGATGTTGATGGGATATTTACCAGATATGTTGCGAAAGGTAAGTCTTTACTTTCATTTGAATCATCATCTTCGTACATCGTTCATTACCGTACAGCACGTACGGTACGTATGGCTGTATATCCATGCTAAGAAGAAAGAACAGGATGTAACTGCCGCCATGCTTTCATAAATTATGTCATTTACATACGCTACGTGTCGTGGTAACCTCGACTGGTTTCAGTAGGAGAGCTAATGTATCTGGGAAATATGTGTGTTATACATTACAATTCGGGATGGTGTTGAAGGGATCTGCAGAATAAGCGCAAAAACGCAAATAACTGCAACTAAACGCAAAATAATCACACACAAAAAACACACAAAAAATTGCAAAAAATATATGAAACGTGTCGGCGTTGCACAGCGACTCTAGCACCGATGTATTTGTATCACATAGGGTGATTTATATTATCGAAAATCAAGAATTTCAGCTAATCAGTTGATTTCATCAATTCACATTATTCACAATTAAATTTGCAAGGATTGTAAGCTGGCAATTCTTGTTAAGGAAAATACTAAAATTTAGCTGGGTTCAATATTTAACCTTTTTGTATAGCCATCGCTGTGGATTAATTTCAGACGAAATATTTCTTAATTGTATTTTTGTTAAAGTGATCGTAAACCCTCAAGTAAAGTTTCCATCAATGAAAGACCATTGCAAACAGTGCGGAAAAATATTTATTGTAATTTTTTACGATTTTATTACACAGAGTAAACTGCAAATAAAGCATGGTATTCTATGGTGGTCTGTTGCAATCATATTTAGGTCCAGTGACGTCACACTGCCTTAATACATATATTTCAAACTGTATATGCACTTTTCAATGCTTGATTCAAGCTTAAGGTGTGTATACTTTGAGTTTCAACACAGACTCACTGTTCCAGTGTGCATGTTTCACCAAAATCGGGGAATTTAAATGTAAGATTCAAATTGACTTGACACTTATGAGTTACCATCTCCCCGATTTTGGCGAAACATGCACACTGGAACAGTGAGTCTGTGTTGAAATTCAAAGTATACACACCTTTAGCTTGAATCAAGCATTGGAAAGTGCATACACAGTTTGAACTATATGTATTAAGGCAGTGTGACGTCACTGAACCTAAATGAGATTGCAACAGACCGCCATATAGAATACCATGCTTTATTTGCAGTTTACTCTGTGTAATAAAATTGTAAAAAATTACAATAAATATTTTTCCACGCTGGACATATAGACATGAATGTATATATATTGATGTCGATATATATGTAGAGGTGGATATGTGAATTCGGATATGCAGATGTGGATGTGGATATATAGATGTGGATATGTGGATGTTGAAGTGTATACATTATTTCTATTTTCATCGAATATTCTTTACATACATCATTCTCAAAAGCAATTTTCAAACAATTACTATATATATATATGTGTGTGTGTATGTGTGGGTGTGTGTTTTAATGTTTTAACATGTGGATTGACGTACACATCCAGTCTGATGACGTCATTGTTATGTCGGTAGTGAGTATATTAATAAGATTATCGACATTTGAGATGGATTAGAGCTAGGTTGCATTTATAAAGTCTGAAGATGAAAATTCAGGATAGGATATAGATATAAGTCGTGCATGCGCATTGAAGTTTTCCAAAATTAAAATCGAGTTACCTTCAACAAATTGTCCCAATTCACACGATATCGTTCATCTAGATACATGGTTATATCGTATATTAGCACGTCCGCACTGGTATGGCATATGGAATAGAATTGGTATGGTAATTTTTCTTTCTATAGCCATGTGTATACCAAACGACCAAATATGGCAGCTAATCTTTACAAATAGTCATATGTCCAAACATGGTTGGCGATTCTTTATAAATTATAATCAAATGAACAAACATGGCTGTCGTATACATGGTTCTGATTGGTTGAATTTTCACTCTTACGTGATTCTCCAGGGATTATCAACTACATCAAAAACTCGATAAATAAGAGGAGGAGGGAATTTGGCTTAATGTCACACTCAAGTTTGTTTCACTCATATGGTGACAGTCAGTTTGGTTGGTGGAGGAAGCCGGAGTACCCGGAGAGAACCACCGCCCTTCGTCAAGTAACTGACAAACTTTCACACATGGACCAACTGGGCTCGAACCCGTGCCGGTTCAGCGGTGTGAGGCTAGCGGTCACCAGGGAAGCGCCTTAGACCACTCGGCCACCGAGGGCCCCGGATAAATAAGAAAACATTATACATACATACTATTCATTGATATTTCCTTACTTGTCCTACTGTAATTTACTATGGGGAAATACCTATGTCACTCACCTCCAGCCCTTGCTTTTACTTCAGAAACGCGCCTTAAGGGTGATAACTTTATCAAAAAAACTTAACCACACAGACCCATTATTTAACAAGCGCTGGATGAGCGCAAAAACCTCCGTCGAGGCAACATGGTCCGTAGGGAAATACATCACTGAATAACATAGGGCCGGATGCCAAGCTCAATTTTGCATTTGTTGGACGGTAACTTGACCAATGGTAATTAACCTGGGATTGAGGGTTCCCCACTAGCATGTCCAGCTACATGTGTAGGGATGTGGAAGTCACATTCCCCGCAAATAAGTTTTGTTTGATTTCACGTGCTTGAAATATTGGGGTATGGAATAGAGTATATTGATGGAAAACCTGGAATACTGCTTGAGACATTAGGCTCCTTCCCACCCCCACCTCCCCCATGAGAGGACGCCCCCACCCAAATCAACACGTTAGCGGCAGAAATGAGACCCTGTGTGCCTAGTTTTACCAGCTTGCTTGTGATTTTGAAATTTGAATAAAATAATCAAAATATGTTCGGTTTTTACCTCTACTCAGGAAATGAAGTCTTTGTTTCTAGAAGCTAAATCATTTTAGACACTCAAGTCTTTACCTGGTCAAGGGAGATAATTTTGTAAAACAAAAAAAAACAAAACAAATATAGATCCACACTGGTGCAGACCAGAAAGTTTTATGACCTTTGATGATATTTGTGGAGCATGCGGCAGGACTTCAACTTCCATGAATCTGATATTATCCATACAATCTCATTCTACATGATATTTTTGCCATAGCACCGATAAACTAGATCCCTTCATTTATGTGTTCTAGATCCAGGAGCTATTGGGAGCTGCAGATTTTGTAAAAGTTAGATCCAATTATTCCGAGAGAAGGAATGAAGTCCGGCATGGTTGATTTAAGTTAGAACTGGGCATCCTTGGAAATGTCTGACCGATTGACACATGTATCACTCTGCCGGTGGTCATTGCATGTGTAATGTTTATTTCCTGAGGAATCAGCTGATATCCAATGGGTGGGGGGAGGGGGCGGTTGTGGCCAATCATTGACTCTGATTTTCCCCACCTCTGTCATTCCACACCTTTTTGACACAGCTGAACCAATCAATAGTCTGTTTTGGTTTTTTCATTTCATCCAGTACATCCAATGTCATGATTGTGTAACAGTCCTGTTGCATCTGATATCAGAAGTGCGGAATCCATGACCTGCAGGTTGGAATCAATTGTATACATATTTAATATCAAAACTCACTTCATTGAAAATGTTTATGGCCTTCATTATATTTCATTCTTTCATCATACACAACAAGATGAAATCCAGTATACCAGTTCGCACCTTTCATACGTGTACTTAATAGAACTGGGACCTAACCATGTTACAAGAATTTGCAAAAGTATGAAATGAGAACTGAGTACTATAAGAACTTAATCCAAACAATGAGTGATCAATAATATGAATTCTGAAGAACGATGATGGATCTTGACCACTGGTTGGATGGTTGGAGTTCATGTTAGTGGTATGAGCATGATAAGAATCCAGTATATCATAATCTAGAACAGGATTGTTTTTATCAGTAACTTCTCTATGGAGTAATATTTTGACAAACGAAAATTAGATCACAAAAGAGAATACGCATACTGTGTTTGAGGAATGTTTCTGTCTCCCCAATGGAAAGCGAAATTTGAATGAATGGTCTGTGTTGTCAGTGTGTCTGATGTCCCCCTTGCAAAGACAAGAAAATTTTCTATGTAATTTATTATTTATTGATATATTTAATGATTTTCTTTTTGTCTAATTGTATTCTGTTCAAGTCATTTGGCATCGGTAAAACCTTAAATGTATATCATGATCTCCTTCTTTCATCTAGTGATAGTGTCTGTTTGGTTCCAGATCACGGGGGCTGAACAAAACATGTGAAATGTGATCGTATGGCAAATAAATGCCCAGTGGTATGTCCAGGTCTTAAAACTAAAAAGAAGAAGGAAAAAAATTGGGAAAGGTTCCATCCATGCTATCAGTCAAAAATCTCAATAATGTAGGCCTACATGTGGAATGTAGACACTCCTTTGTTTCAGCTACAATTCAGAATAAGTTTTCAGAATATCAGGTTTTAACAAGCAAATTATTTTTCATCAACAAGTGTCACAGCACACAATGTGGATATCACTAAACTGTTAGGATAAATGAAAAGAAAAGGTTTACAATGTTGTTCAAACAAAAAGTATATGTATATTATTTATCAGCTTTATTAAATAAGTTTACAGACTCACGCAGCTAGATCAATTTGATGCTTCTGCAAAATCAAACCATTATTGAACTGCCAAATGCCAAAATAAATAGCCCCCACCCCGGGAAATATAATTTATCAGCAAAATTTAGAATAACTGTTTTTAAACAACCAGGCTGGTGGATATCATCAACTGAAAGAAAAAAAGTATCAGAAAAATCAGGGCATCGTCGATTGTGCTGTTGTCTTCCAGTCAGTGCGTGCCGTACATGCCCTCCCGTGCATTTGATATGCAACAACAACAATTTGGACTATTTGGTTGGCTTCGACATAAGTCATCAGCCGACAAATGCTTTACGATATATAGAAATAAGGGGTGGTGTACTAGGAATCATTGTGTTGTAATGACATGAAATCGTGGCAATAAACTTACCAGAAAAACGGCAAAAAATCGCAATGTCCATCTCTACCAGCTGGAGAGCCACACTGGCCTGCATCTCGCTGATGATACATGTCAAGGTCGTTTCCCGCATTCCATTCTAGGTCACCGTCCATAGTCGAATCGTTCTCTACACAAACGGTTAACCGTTACACTGCCCCCACCTTTCCAGATCATGACGTCCTCGTCATGGTCGTTCTTGTTCCACAGTCCAGGGTAGTTCTACAGTTCCAATTCGGTTCTACAGTTCCAGTTGTACAGTTCGAATCAATACAAACAAAACTCCTCGCAAATTACCTGCCATCAGGGCCGGCGAAATTACAAGGTGGCCGCCCTCCGGCGGTCTGGCAGGGCCACCACGACATTAGGTCAGATTGGTTTCCCTCCAGGCCCGTCGCGGGCGGGCGTACTGTAGGGGTTCCGGCCGCTATCCTCGCGAACCCCTCCCCGCTCTGGTATCTGGAGGGGGTACACAGAATTACATGGGCGGCTAGCAGAGCCGCCCCACGACATCAGGTCCACTGGGCTGCGCGCTCAGTCGGAGGGGTCGGGCTTCCCCTCATGAAGACTATGCTCTTCGGTCCACGCCCATTTATAATACACTTTTCTCCACTCGCGACCCTGGCGATCCCGCACGGAGTCCACATAAAGTTTAGTCCGGTGCACCAGTACGCGTTGTGGTCGAGCCACGTCCAGGCTCACCGGCCTCATCGCTGGCCTGGCCTCCGCGGCTGGCGGACTCTGGCCCCTATCAGTGGCCCGCGCTGACCCTTCAGACGTACTGCCCGCACCACCACCCTCGCCCTCGTCGGTGTCGACCTCACTCTCCTCACCGCTGAACTCCGTCACCGGCGGATGGAGTATCAGCCTCGGCAGCTCCGGCTCTGGGGCTGACGGCGGCGACCGTTACCCCGTCCCCAGGAATAGCTCCTCGGGGTCCCGGGGAATGCTGACCGGAAGGGAAATGGCGACCTCAGGTTCCTCCTGGCAAGGGACGGGCACCATCACTGGTTCCTCTTCTGGCGCAGGTAGCAGGCGCGGTTCGTCATCCGCCACCTGCAACGCCTTCTCCACCTCAATAGCTTCGCCTTCCGGGCGCTCCCCCTCTGGCCGTTGCGGCCGCCCCACGGCGGCCGGTAGCTGTCGGGCTCCGTCGTGGCGTCGCCCCCGTCCCATAGCTTGGACAACGGACAACATGCGGCACGCTGCCGCCTTCGGCTCATCCGGGTCCTTCTGTGCTAGTCCAGCCGGCCAGGTCCGGGGTGGTATAGGCAGTACATCAGTGCCGGAGTCTCGGGGTATTGGCCCCCCCAGCGGCCATCCCACCCGGGTTTCCTTTTACCGTGCTCCGTTACACGCTTTCGCCGCTGGAAGTCACTCGAACAGAACGGGCACAAGAAGGTAGGCTCACGCCCTTCCTCTCCTCGCTGATCTCGCTCCTTAGTCTTCTGGGGGCTCCGACTTTTGTCACTCCGGGGCTTCTTCCCGGCCTGCTTTCTCCAGCTGCACGAGTCGCAGCTTCGACACCACTGTTGAACGTCACGCTGCAGGCCGACCCAGGTGTACACATTTGCATATAATCTGAGGGTGGAGGGAATCCCTTATTAACGTCAAATACCGCTTCACGACCGATGACACCGACACCCAAATTATCGACCCTAACTGACCCTAACTTGTCAGCTCACCAGTTTGCTTCCCGCACAGGTAGTTACAGCACGGCGTCTCAACCTTCACGGCCCGTCTATAGACACGACTATAGACACGACCCGTGGCTACACAACTTCACGACGACTCTCCAGGTAAGAAACGCGTACAGCTCGTCCTCCGTGGCCGTCACAACATCTACTTGAGTATATATTGTGTTATCATTTCATCTGGTACCGATGTAGCATCATTACTGTCTGTAAACCGCTGATGGCGACCCTCTGCGACCCGGTCGCAAGCCTCTGCGACTCGGTCGCAATCCGTCTGCCTCCTTTCTGCGACCCGGTCGCAGGTCTCTCAGATTTCACGGTTTATCGACGTATCTCGGGAGAAGAAGCCCGTCTCTGCTGTGCCCTGTCTTCTAGTACCGTCTGTAAACTCTGTGGTCTCTTTCGCACCCGTACAGCGTCTATGCGACCGTCTGCGACCTTTCTGCGACCTTCTGCGACCCGGTCGCAGGGCCTCTGCGACCTTCTGCGACCCGGTCGCCGACCTCACAAGCTGCACGATATGTCGTTGAATAACGGAAGGAGAGATTGGCTCTATTATCTCTGTATCTATAGTACATTTGCATATAATCTGAGGGTGGAGGGAATCCCTTATTAACGTCAAATACCGCTTCACGACCGATGACACCGACACCCAAATTATACTGACCACGTCCCAGTGCCCCGGGCTGTTCAGGAAAACAGTGCCGATATCATACAATCTACTGGTATTGACCTATATCCCTACTCTATACTGATGTCTGATCATGATTACCGATAATGTGCTACGCGGCAATACATGTCATGTTACAGTATTATAGAATTTCCCCAGACTACAATAAACACGCCAGTCGGTCTTCTCACTCTGTCGTGTTCCCTATACTTATAGTACAACACAAAAACACGGTTCCACACTGAAAATGCAAGCCGGCAAATTCGCATTGGATTGACGTGTTTATATCGGTTGCACTAGCTACAGGATCTACAATCTTTTAGACTCCCAGGCCAAAACAACTACATTTGCGACCCGGTCGCAAAGTGCGCCAAAACCACACAATTCAGGCTGTACCTTGCGTGCTTCCTCCAGATCTGTCTTTCTGGTACTCCCCCGCTCGAAATGTCCGCACCTGCTTATATAGTGTGTGCACTCTCCGCACCCGAAAGATCGTCTCTCACAGCGAAATTACAGTTCATAGTCCATAAACTAGAACGGCATCCCAATCTAGAACCTGTAGAGAATATTTCCCGTAATTGTCAACTTCTATCTTGCTCTGGTAAGCGAGAAATATGGGGGACTCCATTTCCGTACACTGGCCTGCATCTCGCTGATGATACATGTCAAGGTCGTTTCCCGCATTCCATTCTAGGTCACCCTCCATAGTCGAATCGTTCTCTACACAAACGGTTAACCGTTACACCTGTAATCAATTCGCGGCTTACCAAGACATAAAACTGCGATCACTCTTTGTCCCCTTCCGCTTCAAATACCACCTTCCTTCGCGCTATATATCGCCCATAATATTAGTTAGAACACCACTTCTACTCACGATCACATAGGCCCGGTAGCCGTTTTCAACAAATATGGACTCGCTCTGTCGGAAAAGCACAGACTCGTACCTCGCCCTCTTCCGAAATCCGAACCTCCACCAGATATCCACGAACGCAGCTGTCTGCTGCAACATGGGCAGAAAGACTCCGCCTGGAGGTAGAAACGACTCCTTTTCACTCCAACAAAATCCCCCCAGCGAGCGAGTTTAAGAAAACGTCCCAAACACTGAGCATATGTGATGATTAGAAATGGTGTCTAACTAATATTATGGGCGATATATAGCGCGAAAGAAGGTGGTATTCGAAGCGGAAGGGGCAAAAAGTAATGGCATCGCAGTTTTATGTCTTGGTAAACCGCGAATTTATTACAGGCTTCGACTGAAACTGGCTCCTACCGTAGCAAGGCGGCGGCTATCATATCTAACCTACCGCGTCGAACCCAAATAACGTAGCGGTGAACGCAGTATTCAGATCTAGAATATAGCATGTACAAATCAGAAGGTGTCGGTGTTTAATATGTTTTTTTAGTTATTCAATTCGACAAATATTATTGCAAAATTTGTATGATGCTATTATCATCCTACCAGGTTCTCCAGTGTTTCTTCTCCGCTGTTTCACCCTATTCAGTGTCAAGCTATATTTTCACTTTCTGACAGCGCGTGTTCCTGGAATAAGAAATGGTCATTTTGCAGGACTTATTCTCTCGAAAATACATGGTAGAAGATATTTTCTACATGACGGTGGGATACCAGTAACTCACATGGAACTAGAAATATAGAGCAAGTGATACACACTCAGAAACTGGAATCTTCTTGAATGCATCTCACAGAACACTCTCAGAAAGCGATCATTCCACAAAATATGGTCCCATACAGCCTGTCATCTCACGTATGATTCTTCAATATATTTACATCACGTTTATGGTCTCATTGGTTGGTCATTCACATAAAAGCATTCACCGAAAGGCGACGAAGCAGTGTTCTCGAAAGTGACTGTTACTCTTGACATCGGCGTTACAATCGCCCACATTCATAGTGTGACCCTCCCTGCAAACGGGTTACATTCGCCAAATATTTAAACCCATAAATGAGCGTTTAATCACATAGGCCACTATATTGAACAACGTTTTGCATATGATTACACAATCGATATATTTCATATGCCTGAAAACTAAAGCTCTCGGTGATCTCAGTTTCTTTAAATCACTATTTTTCTGTCCAATTTGGCACGTTTGATTCGCTCTGGCAAATGTACTGCCTGAGTTGTACACGTTCTCTTGGTCATATGCATTATGAAATACATTGTATGAAAGTGTATCCCGAATCTATGTTGGTATGGGCCTTCAACGCAAAATATCGGGCAAGATTATCGCGCGTAATAATCATAATACACACGATCATTTCTCAACTTGGTCACCGGTAGCTGACATTTTCCTCTCAACATCGTAGTTACATCCATCCCAGAATGCACTTTCCTCTCTCAGAGGGCTGTTTCCCCTCCCACCGTGGATAAGGTTCTTTGAAACCTGGCAGTAATAATTTGCTATTAGGGATAAAAGAGGTTAAATGACTCTCTGTAATGGGGATAATATCGTATTTACTTAGGTTTGCTTCCACCAAGTGAATTTTGTCAGCGAGGCCGCAAACGTTGTTTTGGACAATTGATAGGTGAGTGACACAATCAGGACCAGGATTTGTTTCAATATCACCCGAGAGTATCAAAAGGGTGGTAATCAGAAGGAAATTATTAACATTTGCATTCAGGATATATTGAGACAAGGTCACAAGATTCTTGAAAATATTTGCGAAAAAGCTCGTTTTCCAGAAAGAATAATTTAAAGTGAAATGATGCGCATCTGGTGTAACAGCGTCCAAACAGGCCAATTGCCGCACGATAACTAAGTCGTTATCCATCGTCTCGAACGAGCCAAGCAAACTGTCGTGCGGCTGGACCCAGATAGCAGCCAAGAAAAGATAACACCCGGAGCTCTCGTAAATATATAAAATACATATTGGATTTGGTCAAAAAACATAAATTGTAAGTAACACATCTGAGCGGTGCACTATATACAATGCTCGAAATAAAAAATAGCAGAACACATGGCGCAATACTGGTGTCCATTGCATGGGGCAGGCAAGCAGGCCAGTAAATGTGTGCATGCCTGTTAATATACATTCTGTTATTTTGTGAGGTTATTTCTAGCCGTACTAATTAAATAATCATTGTAAAACAGCGAAGCATATCACCTGTATGTCAAGCATAGGTAAACAATTTGACGCGTTACATATACAGGCTTGGAGGAAAAACACAACAGAGGAATCGACAACTAGAAATTGACAACTGACAGCTCGCTAGACGTACATGTTATGTAACTACATAACGAAAGAATACAGGGAGCTCATAAATGCAATTGACCAAACTGACAATAGGAGAGACTTGCTTAGCTCGGTCTGAATCTTCGTATATGCAGAGTATATGACTACTAGTATTTGACCACTTGACGAATAGAAAAAACAGAGCAATAAATTAACTGGGTAAACAAATTGACAAATTATGCACAGGCTTAGATGAAAGACACGACTTAACAGCACAGTGGCCAGTGTTACATAAGACGGAGAAATCGACGACTGACTGTCATCAGACTTACGGAGGACACAGAAATTGACCAGAAAACGACAACTGACATCACGGTAGCCGTACAGGTTATTTTTAGTCAATGTGTGTATAACTGTTACTATACATTCTGTTATTCTATGAGGTTATTTCTGGCTGTAATAATTAAATATCATGGTAGGACAGCGAAGCATATCACCCGTATGTCAAGCATGACTCAATATTGAATGACTGACTAGACGTTTGTATATATATTGTAGACATTTATTCTACCTACATGTAATATAGAGAAACACATGAACTTATATGGGTTTGTGTGGCAGTGAGTAGACTGGCGCCATCTTAGTTCTTGATTATCCCATGAGCAGTAAAAGGGTCTAAATCGAGTCATTGAACGCACATTTAGACACGAAGGACCCTTGGACCAAAAACATTTTCCAGCTGTGGAGATATAACAGGTTAAGATCAACCGTCACAGTTCGGTATATCAATATCTGATATTACCACGATCGAATGTACTTTTTATGATAAATTGATGGTTGCAATGAGAAACTAGAAACTAAACATTGACGAGTTTACATTCAGGGTTTTGCATAAATTAATTTAATTAAAAAAAATCAAACGCGCAAATTTTGCTACTTTCCCGGTGTATTTCCTTTGAAAACTTGCTAGCAATAATTAATCAGTTACGCGAAAAGATGTGTCAAATAATAAAAATTCATTTCGGGATAGTATACTTTTAGAAATTCCGTTAATTTAAAACTGATTTGCATATTATAGAATTCTAATTATCTCAGGATTTGAAGCGGCATATACGGATATTTTTACGTCAAAATGATACAGTTCACTACCGGAATTATGAAATATTCGTTAAAAATCGCTTGTACGGGAACGTATAGGTTGACCCTAACCTGAAAAGTGCCACCACATATCACCAGGTTAAATGACGGTTTGGTTCAAGGGATCTTTCGTGTCTTTCTTTCTTGTGTGCTTGAATGACTCGATGTAAACCCTTTTTTCACGAAATAGCACATGCTGTGGATTTCAATTTCATTAATAACTATAACCTATCGCAATTTAACATATTGTGTACATATATTTTCTCTTGCTGTTACATTAAAACACAATTATTTTTAGACATTTATTTTTTTCGATTTCAATCGCACCACATATCACCTATAGGGCAAAATTTCACCTTATCGTACCATCTCCTAATCCACAATGTCATCTAATTTCATGGAACAATACAGTTTGAACAGTAAGACTATTTCCTTCCAGGAATGAAAGCTGAAATTTTATCTGATATATCAAAATTGAAGTTTTTTAAGAATGAAAGACACTGGAACACAAAAAGTTTAAATTCTCTAATTTTCATCAGATTACCCTGAAATTTGAAAGTCTAATACAGAATTTTATCCATTTTTATGAAACAGCTCAGTTTGAAGAGTACTATAATGCATCACAGGAATGAATGTTGGAATGTTATCTATTGGTCTATAGCCAATATTGTGTTTTCCCAATGTTGGAATGTTATCTATTGGTCTATAGCCAATATTGTGTTTTCCCAATGTTGGAATGTTATCTATTGGTCTATAGCCAATATTGTGTTTTCCCAATGTTGGAATGTTATCTATTGGTCTATAGCCAATATTGTGTTTTCCCAATGTTGGAATGTTATCTATTGGTCTATAGCCAATATTGTGTTTTCCCAATGATGGAATGTTATCTATTGGTCTATTGTGTATTGGTCTATAGCCAATATTGTGTTTTCCCAATGTTGGAATGTTATCTATTGGTCTATAGCCAATATTGTGTTTTCCCAATGTTGGAATGTTATCTATTGGTCTATAGCCAATATTGTGTTTTCCCAATGTTGGAATGTTATCTATTGGTCTATAGCCAATATTGTGTTTTCCCAATGTTGGAATGTTATCTATTGGTCTATAGCCAATATTGTGTTTTCCCAATGATGGAACGTAACAGTTCTAAATCTCTTATTTTGAACCAATGAACCTTGATTTAGAATTCTAATGCAGAATTCCATTTATGTTTATGAAATGTTTCAGTAGGGGAGATTGGGGTACAGTGGGACATAGGGCACAGTGGGACAAGCCATCTAGCTCCTTTGTTAATTACAGGAAGCACATTACAATTTTATCAGCAGAAAGCTACCACTCCCAAACAACACCTATATTGATTACCAATAAAAAGTGGAAACTAATTAGGTCAGCATGTAGAACTTGACGAGTGTTGTATAACTACCAAATATGAAGACACTATCTGCCTTAACTTAGGAGATAAACGTCAGAATGTTATTCATATTCCAAATAATGATTGGTTCACTGAATCGCCGACTGAATTGTGAACTGTGAACTGTAAACTGCTCTCTAACTTCACGAACGTATATAAACTATAATTGGAAAAAAATTAGACGCAAAAAAATTGTTTTTGAGCAGTCCAAGTAATTTTTAGGACTGAGGATGATATTTTGTTATACCAAGTTTCCAGCAGTATTTCATTGCTGTTTTGTTACTACTGAGAGAGGATGCACAAAGGTAAAATTTAAATTATATTGATTTATTATATCAGATGTATGTATTAGATTTTTTTCATAAAATGGAAAAGAACTGGGACACTTTTGCCGGGGCACACTTGGACAATAGTAATCAAACATTGGTGAAATTTACTTTAATTCTAAAATGCTATTAAACGGCATTATTTTGTTTCCTAGATGGTAGTAATTGCTAATCCTATCAGATTTCATGAGTTTTACTAACAATTTCAATATCAAATGCTTTCGTTGGAATGAGAATCACACAAAATATTTTTTCCCTCAAAGGTCCCTGGGAAATATTTTACGTAAAGCTGGAGTCTAAAATAGCAACTAACTCAACCATCGCTGTTGAATCTTTCAAACTCCTATGAAACATATTAGTATATACTTGATATAAAATATATTTTGATTGTTGTCCCATCGCACCCAAGTGGGTGTCTCAGTGTACCCCATAGTGGGGCAAACTGGGACACTTTTTTACGTTAAAAAAAACACGAATTCTGGAGACATGTGTACAGATATTTCAGAATTTTTTGTATGAGTATGTCATATATGTCATTATGGACGCGGATATTCTCTAATGGACGACGGCTGGATTATTAATGACGGACTAGACGCTTGTAATACTAAATATAAGATATAACGAGAGTATAGAAGGCTACACTGCAGGACAATAATAGCAGAGATATTTGCAAAAATATGAAAAAACGTTCCAGTTTACCCCAATCTCTCCTAAGGACAGTAAAATAATGCCCCCTAACACACGAATGAAGGTTGAAATTTTATCTGTCCTATCCAAAGTTTCTCAGTATACATTTAACATATTGGAAATGTTATCTCCCCTTAGGTCTACAGCCAATATTGTGTTGTCCTAATATTGGAACAAACAGTTCTAAATTCTCTTATCTTGAACCGTTAAACCTGGAATTAGAATTCTAATGCAGAATTTCGTTTCTGTTTGTAAAGTAATTCAGCAAGGACAGTAAAATAATGCCCCCTAGCACACGAATGAATGTCGAAATTTTATCTGTTATATCCAAAGTTTCTCACTATACATGTAACATGATGGAAATGTTATCGTCTATCAGGTCTATAGCCAATATTGTGTTATCCTAAAATTGGAACAAAGAGTTGTAAATTCTCTTATTTTGAACCATTAAACCTGAAATTAGAATTTTAATGCAGAATTTTATTTATGTTTATGAAATAATTCAATAAGGACAGTAAAAAAATGCCCCCCCCCCCCCACACATGAACGAATGTTGAAATTATATCTGTCATATCCAAAGTGTCTCATAATACATGTAACATAATGAAAATGTTATCATTTACCAGGTCTATTGCCAATATTGTGTTGTCTTAATATTGGAACAAAATAGTTCTAAATTCTCTTATTTTGTGCCAATGAACCTGGAATTAGAACTCTAAAGCAGAATTGTATCTCTGTTTATGAAATAATTCAGTAAGGACGGTAAAACAATGCCCCCCCCCCACATGAATTAATGATGACTTTTCCATTATACATGTAACATATAAGAAATACAGTAGTTTTTAGTTGAGAAGCCCATTTTTTATCTCGCCTTACGAAGTAAAGGGGAAATATTGTGAGGGGGGGGGGGGGAGAGGATGTCGTCGTCGTCGGTGTCGGTGTCCCCGGCCTGGAAATGATAAGGTTTTTGGTTTAGCAAATTCAACAAAAAAAAATAGAAAAAAAAATAGAAAAAATATATAAAAAATATGGGGGTGGGTACTCCACCTGGGGATACTACCCCTGGGGTGCTCCAATGTTAAAATCCCTATGATAGAGTTTTGCCTTTAGCTGAAGTACACATGTACATCTGTACTTAGAAATGTGTGTTGCAGTTGTCAGCTGTCATTGGATGATTATGAAACTTTGTACACATATTTCTTATGATTAGAGGATGTACCTGTGCTATTTTAGAGATGAAATATTAATTTTTGTCCAAATTATGGTAAATGATAGAGTTTTCTGTTTTGGTGAATTGTACATGTAGGCCTCTACATGTATACATGTACATGGTAAGTTTGCTGCAGTTGTCAGCTCTCATTGGATGATTGCGAAACTTGGTACACATGTTTCTTATGATTAGAGGATGTACGTGTGCTACTGTTGAGATGAAATATAAATTTTTCTCCAAATTATGGCAAATGATAGAGTTTTCTGTTTAGGTGAATTGTACATGTACATCTGTATATCACAGTTTGCTGCAGTTGTCAGCTGTCACTGAATGATTATGAAACTTGGTACACATGTTTCTTATGATTAGAGAATGTACCTGTGCTATTTGGGAGATGAAATATTAATTTTTGTTCAAATTTTGAGGGTTTTGTCTAAGTAATTTGCCAGTGATAATGTACATGTATAGATATGTACACCTGTACATGGAAAGTTTTCTGAAGCTGTCAGCTTTCATTGGATGAGTTGACACTTGCTATCCAAGTTCAATGTGATTTGAGGATGTACATGTGCTATTTAAGAAATATGACATTAAATATGATTTTTTGTCCTAATTATTGCAGTTTAGACTTTGTACGTTTCGATTGATAAGGTTTTTGTTGGGCAAAAATTTACATGTAGATCTGTACATGGAAAGTTTGTTGAACCTTTCGTGGGATGATTATAAAACTTGGTGGACATGTTTCATGTTTTCCTAGGTCACAGCTCTCTCGCAGTAATCCCACACGGGACTGACCTATCCAGCAGTATTCCCAAATGGCACTGGCCTATCCAGCAGTAATGCCACACGGGACTGACCTATCCAGCAGTAATCCCATATGGAACTCAACTATCCAGCAGTAATCCCAGACCGGACTGGTCTATCCAGCAGTAATCCCATTTGGGACTGGCCTATCCAGCAGTAATCTCACACAGGACTGACCTATCCAGCAGTAATCCCAAATGGCACTGGCCTATCCAGCAGTAATGCCACACGGGACTGACCTATCCAGCAGTAATCCCATATGGAACTCAACTATCCAGCAGTAATCCCAGACCGGACTTGTCTATCCAGCAGTAATCCCATTTTGGACTGCCCTATCCAGCAGTAATCCCACACAGGACTGACCTATCCAGCAGTAATCCCAAATGGCACTGGCCTATCCAGCAGTAATGCCACACGGGACTGACCTATCCAGCAGTAATCCCAGACCGGACTGGCCTATCCAGCAGTAATCACACATGGGTCTGCCCTATCCAGCAGTAATCCGACACGGGACTGGCCTATGCAGTAGTAATCTCACACGAGACTGACCTATCCAGAAGTAATATGACACTGGAGTGCAATATGCAGCAGAAATCCCACATGGCACTGACCTATCCAGCCATAATCCTACATGGGACTGACCTATCCCGCTGTAATCCCACACAGGTTTAGCCTATCCAGTAGTAATCCCACACGGGATGGCCTCCCCAGCCGTAATCCCACACAGGATTGCCGTATGCAGCAGTAATCCCACACTGGACTATATATGCAGCAGTAATCCCACACGGGACTGTCCTATCCAGCATTAATCCCATACGAGACTCATCTGTACAGCAGTAATCCCAGACAAGACCGGCCTATCCAGCAGTAATCCCACTTGGGACTGGACTATCCAGCAGTAATGCCACAGGAGACTGGTCTATCCATCAGTAATAACACACGGGACTGGTCCATCCAGCCGTAATCCTACACAGGACTGGCCTATCCAGCAGTAATCTCACACTGGACCACCCTATGCAGCAGTAATCCCACGGCACTGACCTATCCATCCTACATGGGATTAACTTATATGCCGTTAATTCTACATGGGACTGATGTTATTGTCTGTACCAGATAATCTATCCAGACATTATTGTCTGTACCACATCACCTATTCCAGACGTTATTGTTTGCTCTACATGTATGCTTTCAAAACAGCTGCAGCTTCAGCGGATGACCCCCGCAAGGCGAGATGTTGGGGTTCTCAGAACGCTTGTTTTTTTGCTACGATGTACCCCTCCCTTCAAATAAAGGTAGGAATAAATTCTGCACTCAACAGTTAGGCCGAGTACAAAGAATGTCCCACCTGCCACAATTCATGATTATTTTCAAAATATCCAGTTTGAACAAAAAGTTTATTCTTAGGAAAATGAGACATGAAGGTATTATCGATATGTATATTTTTTGATACATTGGAAATTATTTGAAAATGTGATTAAGAAAGCGCGTTTATTCCACTGTCAACCTCTTTAGGATATCTAATGTACCAAAAATTGACGAAGTTCATAAATTTTTAACAAATAAATTAAACAGACATTTACACTGCGAAAAATATTGTGTTGTTTTAACACAATTTTGTGCTAAAATGGCTTCAACACAAAATGTTTTATGTTGAAATCAACATGGTTTTGTGTTAAACTTAATATATCAACACAAAATTGTGTTGAATTCAATACAAATTAGTGTTGATTCTTACACAATTTGTGTTATTTTCAACACAGTTCTGGTGCTAAAATGGCTTCAACACAATTTTTTTCGCAGTGTATAATCAGCTTGGCAACAACATAATAACCTATGTATGCTGTTCCAGATTGATATTACAGTGGAGGAACGATCTGCCCTCTCCCAGAGGAAAATGTAATTTGAGATACTATTGTTAAAATAGGTCAATACTATTTAAAAATAGAGTTGACAATGAATTTCAATCAATTGCCCTAATTTATTTTCATGTACCAATAAGCAAAGATACATTTGGGAAATTGTTTAAAATTCATTGTCTACAGTATGGTTCATAATTAATCGCTTATGTCAACCTTTCTGTGTCCGTATTTATCATATTGTGTATATTTTAGATTGACCAAAACTGCTAAAACAGATACAGTTTCAGTAGTAATGAATTTGTTGTAATTTATTATTTAAGCTTCTGCGTAAAGAATCGTTGGTAAATTCAAAATGGCGACCATAATGGAATCATGCTAGACTGGCAGTTTCCAAAGTTTTTGTCTCGTTTTAAAGAATGATATATTTCGCTGTACACATTTGGTACAATCTACCTCTATACCGTACTATTTTAGGCATATGCAGAGTTCCTTCGTCAAATCTTCAGCACAAATCATACATGGCTACATTCAAAGTTGCGACAATGTGAAGCCATGGTTTCTGGTGTTTCCCGCCTAATTTGGAGGTTTTATTAACCCATAATATATTTCAGTTAATCTAACTATTTGATAGCATAGCTTCATCATTTTAGATGATTTCAAAATGGGGACCATATGGGGTCATCTGCACAGATAGAAAATGGTGATCGCCATTTATCGGTGATGTGACCCTGTCGTCCCCATTTATTGGTGAGGACAAATGGTGACGAGGTCATTTTATCGCCATTTATTGGCGATGGAGCCTGGTCATCACTAATAAATGGCGACGAGCAATGTGTGTAGATTTCAGGACATCGCCATTTATTGGCGACGGCCATCATCATATAGTGGTGATGATGGAATATGGTGATTGCTCGAACTAATCACCATTTATTGATGATGCCGTCATCCCATTTCTGGTGATAGCTATCACCTTTTTCCTGACTGTGTGAAACTTGTGATTTTTATAGATTTTCTTCAATTCGAGGCTTTTTTTATCAACCCAAACCACATGTTCCTAAAACTAAAAGTATAACTTCAGAATCTGAACATTATCCACGCTTAAAATGGGACCCTTTGAAAACATATTTCCCCTTAAACTTGTTAGATTGGAAGTGCAAATGAGTTCTGAAAATTGCTGAAATTCTAAGGATGTTAAAGGAGTACTTACTTTATTTTATATAGGTTCCTATTACAAAGGTTAGATTCTTAAATAAATTTAACCAACTATTTTGCTGTCGTTGATGGTGATAACCTATTATTTTTATTACAATTTGTGAAGCCATGTTTCCGCTTTGAGGTCGACGTGGGCGCCGCCATGTTGCCTGTGGGATGACGTGACTGATGACGTCAGCATTCAGGACAACGTCCCGGCTAACGCTTGCCCAGGGACGTTCCAACTACGGACATTTGAATTACTCTGTGTCCGAGTTTTAATTCGAGGAAAAAACTGGCGCGGCAAATCTCGCGGGTGTAATTCACAAAAGGAGAGTGACTTAGGTTATCTCCACCAACTGAATAATTTCTTCCCTAAGTTTTTCAACTGGAACTTGCTCGATTAAATTTGGACAAAATTTGAAGCTAAGCGAGAAGACTAAAAGAGCGTCCTCTGCAATTGTCCAGTGATTTCAGTTGAACGATGATGCTTCTAAGTTCGTAATCATTTTCATGATTACACTTGAATTACTAAAATCAACTAGAACGTCAGTGGATTTACTGGGTTCCTTCTTGTACGAATTATCGGCATTACCAACACGATCAACCTTAAATCTCCATGACGTTATGACGTTTTTAGATGAGTATACACTCACTTCCGCTCATCTAAAAACGTCACACAGTGGTGCAATGGCGGCGCCCAGTGCACGCCGTGGCGAGCAACAAAATATTCAATATTTCTTTTATTTCGCATTCTGTCAACATAAGTTTTATATAATAAGGTCTGGAATGCGATTGCCGATAAATATAGTCACACTCAAAAATAAGGTAAGTACTCCTTTAACGCGGATGTGTTTAGAAATGTATGTAAATTCTAAACGTGTTGGAACTTGAACATGTGATCAAAGAGACTTGGTTAACCCTACCTGACCTTGGGGGACAAAAAAATCTAAACATCTGACCGAACTTTAAAATAGTCCAATCAATGCCTTTTTCAAAATGACGTCACTGACGTCATCATGGCGGCCATCTTGGATTTGTTCTAGATTTTCTAGTAGCACTTGACCCGAAGATATAATGTGGTAAGATTCAGCACTCTGGCCCTAGGGATCGGTAAAATATAAATAAATCGGTAAATAAACCGTTAGGTTTATTCATACTGATGTAATAAAATAGCTTGCAGATAGAATAATCGCCTTTGATGTCGAACTTCAGGGATTTCATTTCATGGCGACCGTTCATTCCGATGAGTGATTAGTCAGGTTTGTGATCGGTGCGGGGCTACATACTACCATGACTACGGCTGTTTGACAAAATGTCAAAAGACGTTAAAAAAAGCTTGAATAGAAAGCTTTTGAAAAATGTCATTTGTTTGAGAAATCTGATACATCTAAATGCGCTACTCGCCTTTATACGAAATTGGGATGCATGACATGAAATACATAATTGACACAGCAATAGAATTTACAGATGCCCCCTCTTTGTCTAACCATGTAGGTCGGGAGACAATAGTATAAGACTGAGTAGACCTATCTCGGTAAGGGGTAGCATTTTGTTAGGCGAGCTTGGTCTTAGATTATCACGTTATATTTTTTTTTATCATTTAGAAAGTGATCGTATAACAGTATTTTCGTTATTTTGGGATAACACTGTCTTAGAATAGCACAAATCCTAGTGCTGAAAATTTGATCGAGTCCCGTGCGGGATTCGAACCAGCGACCCCAGAGCCAGGCTCCTAATCGCCAGCACTATGTCGGCGATCTAAACCACTCGGCCAACGGGCCTCCCACAAAAATATGAGGTAGCAGATCGGTAGTCTTGAAAGCGAACATACAGTACCCCTCTGATGATCGGAATGACACAGCTCCCAAAGCTGAACAGATATATTTTTTATCATTTAGAAAGTGATCGTATAACAGTATTTTGTATTACATTGTTTTGGGATAACACTGGGATAACACTGTCTTAGTATCATGATGTTGTTGAAAGTCTTCCCTTATTATCTATGAGTCTAAGGATATTCAGTGACAGTCAGCAGCTGTTGGTTTCTTGGTTTCAAACTGGGGGCGCCAAAATGACCGTAACACGTTTTCACACCAGGCGGCGCCAGGGGTTCTGTCGGACCTGAACTCGCTAGACAAAAGTTATCTCCCCTTGTTCTGCAGCTTTTCTGCGACTCATGAATTCCACCGTGACGGAATCGCCGTTGGGAAGACATTTTTTATTCAAAGCCATGTACTCGAAAGTTCCTTTGTCATACCCATATAGTGTTATGTTTAGTTTGATATTCTATATGACATCTGTTCACGGATCCATGAAATATCCACAGATGATCCAGCATTTCCAGAAAATCATGCCTCGAAATGTTCTTGACGTAATCACCTGAAACGGACATGACTCTTGACTAGTGTTGCTTGTCTATTTTTTTTTGTTGTTGCTCTGTTTCAATCTGATTATTCTTATATGACATCTCTTACTAACATACAGTACCCAAGGATGATAATATTTTTTTCCTCGTGAGAAAAACGTGATTGGATCATCACAGGGGTTGAATCTAGTCCGTGACGGAATCACCAACAAATCGTGACGGAATCACGAGTTTCCCTTTTTAAATCTTCTCAGTGAAAGAGCTTCATTAATTACACGTTTTCTTTAAAAAAATATTCCTAGGGTGAATTTGTCACTTCTACTAATAATATTAAAACCCTGAACTCTCATTTTCACCAAGGTATACAGTTCCCGTCGCGTGTATATCTTTTCTACAGATGTTTCAAAATAGTATAGTTTTCAGTAAAATGCAACTTTTCTTTCTTGACAATTTCGAATTTCCCGAGTTCTTGAGGTTAAAAATATTTCTCGATTAAAATACATCACCTTTGTTATTGACGTGTCCCCAGAGATCATAAGAAGCGAATAGTAAAAAAAAACAGCATACTAATATATGGTAATGTGAATGAATTTTATACGAAAAAGGGCTGTTTTTAACCATGTCCGCTTTTCCGTGGAATTCATGGACTGCGGTTTTCCAAAACTTCGAGTGTTGTCAGTGTCACATATTCTCCATCATGGCAAGTCAATATGGAGGAAAGTCATTGAATGAGCTGAGGGAAGATTTGAGGGAAAGAAATGCCAAGTTGTCGGGTAGGAAACATGAATTAGTGGAGAGGTAAGTTTACGCAATATGTATATAATTTTGAATATTACACAGGTGCCATTTTCCGACTATCCAGATTATAAGCGTATTTGCAAGCAGAGAATAATTTCTTTTTTTTTGTTATGAATCGATTCGGATTGTTTTCTTTGAAATAACATTAGTATACTGACAAGGAGAAAAGAAATCCTGATTTACACACGAAAATTTGCATTTTCATCTAATACTCATTGATCAATTTTAGGTTGGAAGCATAAGACAGGAATGAAATTTTAAAGATGATGTGCCCATGGAACAGGAATACGTTATGGATGTTCCAACTGGGGAACATTATAAGGACTTGAATTCTGAAACGAAGGTACGTACCGGTACAAGATTCATACCCTGCCATTTCAACTTCTAGCTAAACAAGAATCAAGATGGTTATTTAGGACCATAATTTAGTGCATTCTTTAGTGCGCTAATTAGTAAATGAATGTATACGATATTGATTCTGTGATCTTCTGTCTGCCAAAATAATGTCCATGATGCATTCTGTATATTGCTCAAAGAAGTAAGCGTTTGTATATAAATGAGCTATTTGTCAATATAATGACAGGGCCTAACGATTGGTCCTTGTTGATGCGGATGTGTCATATTAGACTACATGATCTATTTTTACTACTTATTATGACATTTGCGACACATTTTACATGTATTTATTTTATTGTATAATTTAAATATAATAATTGTACATGTATTATCAAGTTGTTTTTTTCCATTTCATATGGACTTCTAATTCTATTTCAGGTGACAACAGTATCATTTGAGCATGCCAGTGTTTATTTGGAGGGACTTGACCGGGTCATTGATGAAAAATCAAATAAACTTGCTGATGCAAGATTTGTTAAGTATGTCAGATGGAGCAGGCGACATCAAGACTGCTTTTTTAAAGCTGGATGCCGGGAGAAAATGAAGAAATCGGTTTCCTACATGGTGGATGTTCGCTCGGATTTGAGTGGTGTTGTTCAGGAAACGCAATGTGAATGTGCTGCTGGTATGGGCCCAAATGCCCACTGTAAACATGTATGTGGTATTTTATATATTCTTGCTAATTGTACCGATAACAAATCACTGATAAGGGAGTCTATCTGCACAGAGAAACTACAGTCATTTCACCACATAAAGCGGAAGAATGGGTCTCCCGTGAAGCGGGAGAATGGGTCTCCCGTGAAGCGGAAGAATGGGTCTCCCTCCCGTGAAGGCGAAAGATCTTCAACTTTCCGCTAAAGATGAAATTCAATTTGATCCCTGTTCAATGAAGCACAGAAGAATGGCTGGCTACCACGACTATGTTTGCAATGTATGTCTCGATTTTGCAGGAAAGCGTTCAGCATTCCCTCTTAAGCAGTTGTATCTTCCTGCAAATGTTTATGCTCTGGAAAGGGATCACGACCTCCTACCTGCAGTACAGTCAGAGGGTTTTGTAGAGGCTATATATAGCAAATCTTCAGAGGCAAAAACGCGTAAGCAGGGCAAAAGCAATGTCTGGTTGGAGGAGCGAGCGATTCGTCTGACAGCCAGCAATTTTGGTAGAATTTGCAAAGCAACTGACCGTACTGATAAGAAATCGCTAGCTACATCTTTCACAGAAGTTCGTGAAGTCTCTACTTCAGCAATAAAGCATGGGCGCAAGTTTGAAAATGTTGCTGTGAAGACATATGAAGAGTCATTTGGTACTTCCGTATCACCTTGTGGATTATTTGTTGATCCAAAGCAGCCGTATATTGATTCCTCACCAGAAGGAGTGGTGAACAATTCCACTCTCATAGAAGTGAAATGTCCCAAGACGGTATACAGAAAACTCATTAATCATGCTACTGTATCTTATCTGAAGAAAGATGGCGACGTACTGAGTTTGGACAGGAAGCATGATTACTACTACCAAGTTCAAGAACAGTTAGCGGTTTCAGATCGACGTGTATGTCACTTTATTGTGTGGACAGAGGTGAACATGAAAGTCTTGAAGATTACAAGAAATGACGAGTTCATTTCAGATAGGTTAAAACTAATTGAATCATTCTACAACAAATTCTTCAAACAGGCAGTTCTCAACCGGTGCTTTTAAAAAAATTAATACGCATACCACTTTGATGAAGAGTAAACTGTACAAGTTGTAGTGCATGAAACTTTGTACGGTACCTAAAGCTAACAACGTGACATAGTCATAGCACTAGTAATTTATATCCATATTATAAATTGAGCTGGTCTCAAAGTGCATCTGTCTGTGTGTCCCGGCAGTGCTGCTGAAATGAAAGGGTATGATTGCGCAATAGTTTCACGGATTTTGTCGGGGCTTCTTTGTACTACATGTATAACTGATATTTTTAGTCCACCCATTTAAGTACTCATGCGTGACGGAATGTCAACCTTTATCTGCAGTCCGTTCCCGCCATGTATGCAAAATTTAATATAGCGTACATGATCAGGACTGGAGGGCAGTAATGACTCACTCCTGCCAATCCCCTTAAACTGATATCAAGGGAGCGACAGTTATCTCTTCTCAAATGTAATAGTTATTTCCAAATGTCAAAATCGGGTTTTATGGGTTTATAATCGTAAATCCCACTTTTTGACGCTCTCTCTTCCTCACATGCGTTCATACTAAATGGCTGATCTTTTAGGCTTCACATAATAGGCTACCTAGAATTGTGATAGGTTACTGTGATGTAGCTTATCCCTTTTAAACTGTTCAAAATGTTGATCACATTAAGCTACCTGTATTTTCGTTTTGTGAAAATGTATAAAATGTATGAATTTATATTTCGAGTGAACCATTATGTCATGCATGTAGGCAAATTACATGTATGTTGCATGATACATGTTGTGCTGTACCCCCATCCATGAGATTCCTCAATATAATACTGCTAAGTCTATATGTACAGCCAGGAGAAAGTTCATTTCCTGAATTCCAGAACTTTCCACAAACGGTATTAAATACGAGAGACATACTATCAATGTAACACTAACAAGACACAAAATCAGTTCATTTGTTCATGTTGTTAGGTCAATTTATTGTAAACACGATTCATTGTTGAGTCATTATCTGTGCAAGGGAGATAACCGCTCTAACACTTAAATCAGCGGTCTCCCCTTATGCATATTTGATTAAATTATTTATGAAATTTTCAAAAATATTTTGACACACCAGGCTTGTACCCTCCTGCTCCATGTAATTAATAACATACAGCAACTGTGTTCAACACCGGTACTAGTATTTTCATTTGATCGCTATGTAAAATGTATGAATTTATATTTCATCGAGTCAATATCAGATGATTTAATTTAGCAATATGAATTGGAGAGTCTAATTCAAATTGTAAACAATTACACAATCACAGTATTTGTTTATTGCGTATGGTACAAAAATTGTCATTCTTTCCTTTTTAATAATAATTTATGACCGTATGAATGAAAACAGGGCTAAAATTATCTAATCTGAGTATAAACTTATGTACATTTTTCAAAAGTGCAAGGCACGGGTACAGGGATTTATAAATCTCTTATCTTAAAAATGTTCGTAGAGACACGTTTCGCACAGAGTTCAAAAAGGGCCGCTATATATTAGCTTATGCCATGTAGAATTTCACGTGATAATGATCACGATATTGGATGAAGTTTACTCCCTACCAATAAATCGCGTAAGCTCCGATTTTTTTAGTACGCTAGGATAGGTCTCAGATTAAATGGCAATCGGAGTTTTGTTTGGAGTGTTTCGTATTCCTCCTTCAGTATACGGGCCGCTTCAACATTCCTACGGCTATATTGGAGAACGAAGAGAATAAACTCTTTGTTAGCAACTTTACCTGGGTCTATGTTCATACCAAAGGGTTGCTGTGTTTGAAGTGTTTTGATCCAAAAGGATTCACGAAGTGCGCGGTGAATGTCAGTTTTTTCTGTGTTGGAAATGTTGGAATTTTTTCTATTGGCATAATTTGAAAATTGTGCTGAAATGAATGTTCCGGTAGATTA
The DNA here is from genome assembly GCA_036873755.1 of Hanleya hanleyi. NCBI lineage: Eukaryota > Metazoa > Mollusca > Polyplacophora > Lepidopleurida > Hanleyidae > Hanleya > Hanleya hanleyi. Next base: position 34,539 of record JAVTVY010026443.1, on the reverse strand, counting down.
AAATGCTCATTGACCGGGCCTTCATTGTCTAATCTGTCATTCTCCGTGTCACAGTTTAGTTGATCCTTAAGCTTAATTGTATTCATTTTTGGTCTGTTCGCTTTTGAAAGTGGATTGTGTAGCAATTACTTCGTCTAGTTTACACTGAAGTTTTACACATTTGGAACTCTTACCATTGCCATGACTAGGACGTTTATGTTTTATCCTTACAGGTTCTGACTCACGAACGTCGTTTATCTGGCAGTTTGTGATTTGGCGAAGTGTTTCAGAATTAATATGCCGTAAGAACCGGACGGAATAGCCTCTAGGTTTCAATGCTTTCATTGCTGAAAATACCGTATATTGCTCGAATTTCTATCGAATCGAATGATTTGAGATTTGACTATGCCCTTAAATATATAGGTCGAGTGAAAAGATTTGGCATGTAGCAGTTCGTAGGTATCAGTTGGTTTGAAAAAGACCTTGTAATCTAAATATCCAATGTTCTGGAAACCAGGTCCCTTAAAAACTGTTAGGCCCAAACGGTCCACAGAAGAGTCATGAATAACTACTTCGAGTTTGATATTTGGGTCATGGTTATTCAGAGTTTCGAAAAGTGGTCCGAAATCTTCCAGGGAATGGTGCCAAAGTACAAAAATGTCATCTAAATATCTGAGGTATAAGAGAGGCTGTTTTTCTAATTTTCTTAAAGCCTGCTCTTCCCAGTGAGCTACATAGATACTGGCAAAATTTTGACTGAACCTTTTACCCATTGCACAGCCAATAATTGAATTCTCCATTGAATTCAAAGTCATTACCTTTTAGACTAATTTCTAAAAAATCTGAAAGTTCTTCATCTGGGCGATTGGGATCGGGAAATCTTTGAAAAGCATCTTTAACAGCTTGTATACCATTATCAATGTCAATATTAGTGTACATGGATTCAATATCCATGGTGACAAGTAAGGTGTTAGGAGGAGCTTGGATGCTGGACAATTTTGACAGAAAATATTCAGTATTTTTCAAATAACTACTGTGTCAGTTAGCGATAGGCTTTAAGTAGTAGTCAATATATTCCGAAATGTGGTAAGGATTTGACCAACAGTCTGAGACAATAGGGCGCCCAGGGGGTGTACGGTTATCTGTCCACTTATCTATAGGTTTATGAATTTTTGGTAGGATATAGAACTGTCTCGATCTGGCATCTCTTTGGGGTGCTGAGTATTCAAACTGTTTGTTCGAAATGATTTGCCTCCTATTTAGATCTGCCACCATGTTGAGCAGCCTTCGATGATCTTTGGGCCATATTTCTCTATCCAGTCTTTTGTAATGTACATCTACCTGAAAATCCATTGATTTCAACAAGGAAATTGATTCAGTAGAGGATTTAGATTACAAAAGAATGTCACTTGATTTCAGGTCTGTATACAAAGTGAATATGATTGTGAATGTCTCATGTACTAGTGTTCATATTTCTCAATTATTGATAAAATGTTGAATGACTGAAAAGCCGCTGAATGCGGATTGATCATTTATAAACTAATTTATTTAACTAAAATCAGATCTCAAAATCTCCCCTCTGACGTTGATGGTCGACTGTAGATCTGGCCGAGTCAGAGGCGGTTTTCGTGTCCGGCCTACGACCGGCCCTATGTTTACAGGTAGAGTATATATATTTGTAACGTCAGAATGAGAGAGGCACTGTGATTGGCCAGTCAGAATATCGCAATATGTTTTATGTACATGTATTGGACAAACTCACACAATTGAAGTTGTTATAAACATGTTACTCCATCATTTTACTGCTGAATCTGTGATATGAATTTAACTGTACAAACACGACAAATGTTGAAATAAATTTTACATGTAACATGTGAATTACTACTGTTCATTTCAATGTTCTTTGAATAGTTATACATGTACATTATGAACCATGCCGGGGAAGAAGATTTGTGTCCATGATGCTACAAATTATTCTTTACATTTGCATTGATTTAGTTTGGATTTGGGCACAATTAATGCGATATAAACTGTTATTGTTGCGGCCATTGGACTGTCAACTTTCAACTATGCTCTTTTTGGCAGAATACATAGTCTGAAATTACACAGCATGTAGCATATAAAGACAATCTCACTTGCAAGTTTTGCCTCACTCGGATTCAGAGGCTCTGTCAAAATGGTGTATGTTTTCCCAAGGCCAATCAGCCTTTCTACATGAACCCGTTTAAAAGCAATTTTTCTGTCCTTCATCACCGTTTTGTTAGACATCCTGTTTTTCTTCATGAAGAACTCTGGAATGTTTACTTTGATGTCATGTGTAGCAAAGATGTCCTGAACATTGACACCCTTGTCTGCCATACTGGAGTCTTTGGGATCGCACCTGACAGTTAAATTGTCTCGCCCAATTAACTGTCGGTCACTGCCGGAACACTCATAGACTTATACCCAGAATGCATTTGACGGTATGCCTATTTTTGTAAGTGGAGAAGGTTTTTTGCTGGGTAACTGGATGTTTCGGTGTTTTGATTGGACACTCCATTCCATCAAGTATAACGCGTATCTTGGCAAATTTTCGCTTGAAGTCTTCAGGCATGTAAAAATCAACAATGCTCCGACTCGGCCGAATGTTTAGTTCTCTCCACTGCAAGTTCATGAAATTCCACCACTTCAAATAAATGTTAGTCACGGTGGTCTTGGAAACTTCAAACATTAAACTGAGCTCAAAAGTTGGTCGGTATCCTCGTAACATCATGAGAGTTCGGAAAAACTGATCCTCGACACTAAGCTGTTTGCAACCAGAATATCAACAGTTCAACTTGTACGCAGCTGGTCCAAGACTACAAATGACAAGTTGGAATTTCTCATAAGTTTCGAATCCTGGAAAATCAAACATACAGTTCTTGATGCTAAACTGTGGAATTTTGTCAGTTTGAGTTTGAGTGTTATTAGCCCTAGAATGATCAGGCGCTTTCAAATCCGCTACAGGTAATCCGGATCCACCATCAGTTGTTACTTCTATCTCAAATTCTACATTTGCATTATCAGGAAATAGAGTTTGTTTTCTTTTAAATTTAGCATCGTCATCCTTCCTTTGTCTTCTATCCCACCTAGACTGGGCAGATGTTATCAATCTGGGTGAACAATGGAATATGCTGGGCACTGTGTCCTGTAACGGCTTCTTCTGTTTATCTGTTAAAAGGAAATTCATAGTATCTATTAAAAGAAATTATGAAAGAATGAAATTCTGCATTTTAACCGTGACCTAGCTGCTAATTTTGTTTTGGTAGAAACAGATTAAAGTAAAAGCAGGGATTTGTTTACTGGGGTGGGGATGTGAACATATATATCAGAATGTTAGCAAAGATTCAGCAGTGGTCGATGAAAATACATGTATACCAGTGCGCTGATCATGCACGGTCCTACTTATATCAATCTTGCGATGGATCAAGTTTCCATGGGAATTAAGTAATCACAAATTTAGGCTGTCGCAGATGAGCTAAAATTCTTCTATGACATAAATGAACACGCCCACTTTAGAGCTGGATGCAATGTAAACAATACAATAAAAAAATTATGTCATCTATAAAACCGTGGATGAGACATGATATTTTTGAAAAAAAATTTCTGTGGAGAAGATGGTAGTTTGTTAATAATTTCTCTTCTGCGGTAAATTTTTCTCAAGAGGGAAATTAATTTCTCACGCGGGGCGGATATGATTTTTAATTTTTTTTCTCTTCTACAATAATTTCACACGCTTTGGGAAATTAATTTCCCATGTGGGGTAAATTATCGTTGAAAATAAAAAATAAAATATCTTCCACAGGAAAAAAAACAACAATATGGTTTCCCTTCCACGGAAAAAAAAAATATATGTCCCTTCCATGGTTCCGTATTCATCAACACGGGGGGCGGGGGGATATCTCTGACTTAGTTTTCAGGTTCAAATAGGGACAAGTGAGGCACGCTGAAATTTATTCAGCCGATTATATATTCTGTATGGCTATAGACCAAGATCATAATTTGGCTGACAGCTATCAATACCCTGTAATGCTGTGCTATGACCCTATTATAAGCAAATGAGTGGCAAATAGGTCAACTGGCATTGGGGCTTTTCTTCAGAGAAAGATTCAAGTTTATATAAAGGTACTATGATGGCCGAGAGGGGCCATCGCGTCTTTCATTTCTAATTGAACGCGATGGAGCGATGGAGCTATGCGATGGAACGATGGAGCTATGCGATGCGCGATGGAGCTATGCGATGGAGCGATGGAGCGATGGAGCTATGCGATGGAGCTATGCGATGGAGCGATGCGATGGAGCGCGATGGAGCTATGCGATGGAGCGATGGAGCGATGGAGCTATGCGATGGAGCGATGAAGCGATGGAGCGATGGAGCTATGCGATGGAGCTATGCGATGGAGCGATGGAGCTATGCGATGGAGCTATGCGATGGAGCGATGGAGCGATGGAGCTATGCGATGGGGCTATGCGATGGAGCTATGCTATGAAAAGTCATTGCGCATGTTCGTTGAAAAACAGTCTTACAATGCGAAAACACCATCGCCAAAGTGAACAGAGAAATTAACAATTATTTTAAACATGAAAATTTCAATATGTGATCACGGTAGATAAGAACATTGCATTAGATTTCGGTTGGAGGTGTTCAAATGTATGCAGAAGATATTAAAACAACCAAACTTCAATTTCAAACGTTCACCGATGCGTTCACTGTTTTACGTCACTTTTGAATACGAGCTTTTATGGTATAAAACTACACGCTTAAAACTAAAGCATTGAAACTTACTCGTAAAGAGTTGAAATAACCCTTCAAGTGTGTCCACAGGGACAACACTTAAACGAGCAGTCCCTGTGGACACACTTAAAGAGTCATTTCAACACTTTACGAATAAGTTTCAACACTCTAGTTTTAAGCGTGTAAGCTATTTACTACGCATGAAACACAGCTTTCTATGTTGATATGGAGAAATATTTTTTTCGCTTCAAAGACGGGACAGCAAGAGGGTTTTTTCGCATGTAAACATGACATCTTCTTTCACCAGTGTGACACCGGAATAGGCTGGTAATTTTTTCTGCAGTGTAATGTGCTTATCTCGTGAATTTGCTGGCGACCAGTTCCGCTCCATTGCTTCGACAATTCCAAATTCACTGAGTTAGTAAACATACATGGGAGCTTTATAACGTACTTCTCGATTTTAGGCTTGAGTATGCTCATCAGCCGTGTAAACAAAATTATGTGATCTGCACGCCGCCATCAACGCTAGCCAATCAAGTCGACGTTTGCCATCCTTTGTATTTTTTAATCACAGGTCAAAAAGTTCCAAGATGTTTTCCCCTTTTCCTTGCAACGAACAGAATGAACTATATGTTTGCATTGAATAGTATATGACAAATGGGCAATTTTCAGGGTTTTGCATACCAGGTGTTCACGTAACACATTGACAGAATATCTTTAGAAAAAAAAACAACGTTAAAAGTGTGTAGGTGGGCAGGTATCTCACCGAAGGCATGTCGGCTATATCACAAGTTCATCGACTTCCCTCAGGGAAGATGGTGGACAGTATTTGTGAAAAGGAGAAGGCTGTACCGTAAACTTCTGCGGGGCTTAAGAACTATACGGATTTTATTCTCGGGGCATTATTTAGAATAACAGTATTGTGTACGTTAAAATGTGTCAAGGTCGTAAGCTTATACGTAAAAGTCGCCTATACTCCGCTCGTGCGGCTCTCGCACCAGAGATTTTCATGTAATTTTTCCGAACAAAATTTATTCCATCCTCCCATAACCGCTCCCCATTAAACAACCTCGTTCTACCCATCTTCACACAACAGGCTGATTATAACGTTTTCTCGCCTTGATATAATATGGCAGAATTGTTGTTCCAAAACTGTAAGTTAAGCTATCCACCTGTACTGATCAACACTCGCTCAATGACATTTCTCTCATTCTCGCCTTTGCTTTATAGATTATGTATATAAAACTATATATTTTTAGAAAGCCTGTTTTTTAAGAATTCTAGACATGTTCATACGTTTAAACTTTGAATATAATTAAGTCTATCATTCATATTTGAACTTTGCTCTTCGTAAATTCTACCGATCATTTTCAAATGTCAATTTCAAGAAAAGTATCAAATATAACTGCGTGAAAATCGACAGCTCCATCTAGAAACGCGTCTCTCATTTTTCTCGTTTTTTCGTAGTTTTCTCACTAGAGCCCCAAAACCGAAGAAATATCGTTAAACTTACCGAACACACTATGCCATCCCAATTATGTCCAAATCTCGCCATTCTATGATGTACGGTTTTCGAGAAATTTCGGTTTTTACCAGCGAAACCGGTCCAATTTAATATGCGATAAATCGAAAAAAAGAGCCCAGCAGGTGATTATTCTACTGTGTTAGCCAAATATTCCCCGATAAAATCCTTCACTGACATGGATTACTCTTGTCACGCTCAAAGATATTGTATTGTTTGCTTCTTACTTTGCGCAATGACTTTTCATCGCATAGCTCCATCGCATAGCCCCATCGCATCGCTCCATCGCATAGCTCCATCGCATAGCCCCATCGCATAGCTCCATCGCATAGCTCCATCGCATAGCTCCATCGCTCCATCGCATCGCATAGCTCCATCGCTTCATCGCATAGCTCCATCGCTCCATCGCTCCATCGCATAGCTCATCGCATAGCTCCATCGCGCATCGCATAGCTCCATCGCGCACGCATCGCATAGCTCCATCGCTCCATCGCATAGCTCCATCGCGCATCGCATAGCTCCATCGTTCCATCGCATAGCTCCATCGCTCCATCGCGTTCAATTAGAAATGAAAGACGCGATGGCCCCTCTCGGCCATCATAAGGTACTGATGAATCTCACTGAAATAAAATTTCACACTGGCCTTATGAGCCTACCCCCATGTCATATATTTGAAGTTCTCGTACGCCATAGTACGGTAGGCCTACTGTAAAATCACAACCATTACCAACCCATATCATGAGCTTTTTCAGAAAATGACTGCAAAAATTCCAAGCCGACGAATATTTAATTCAATTCTTGCTGGAATTTCGGCCCCATCCACAGCATTTTTAGTCGAAATTTCCAAGGATTTTGGCTGAAATATATTTTTTTTTCAGTTGCAGTTCCAAGCCCATCCATGGGATATCATTAAAGTAACTTGTTTTGCAAATTAATTAGGTCTGGGTTTTTGTCTCTAAAACGTTAAGTACGACGACGAAATATACATGGACAACATTGAAGTTAAACATATAAACTTGCCTCTACTTTATATCTCTCGGTTCAGTTCGGCATCGACATTATTGGGCCCGGGTACTTCAGTTGAATAGTATAGGAGAGGTAAAGTTGGAGGAAGAAACGGACACTATAGTGAACAATAATTATATAATGAAAACAAAATCATTTGTTTTTGTATATTACATATCTACAACCTATGTAACACAGTCCCGTACGCAAAGAATGAATAGTAGAGTACATACATATTCACGAACCCAAGAACTGGTCAGATTGTGTTCTGTCAATGAGTATATAGAGTAAAAACAGATAACTGTAAGTTTCAAAACTACAAAACGCCCGGACCTGGTACATAACTGCGTGAAAAGCAATGCTCATGTATTGAAACACAGTCCTATACACTAAGACCCATACTATAGTGACAGCAATGTATATTTCACCATGGCTATTATAATATATTGTGATTCTACATTTAAGGGGGTGACATATGCAACTATACCTTTTTTCATAGAATAACAAGTGGTCTGATTACTAAATAGTCGATACAGTTGGTGGCCAATATCATATACCAAAATGTTAACTTCACTCACTTGCGATTGATTGCAGAAAAGGCTATTCATTAAGAGAAATAGTACATGCAACACGATCCCAATTCAAATAGAGTTTGTAATCTATAATGTATTACGAATTACGGTTCACGTGTAAAGGACACATGTCAGCATTAGGTACACGCTGAATCATACTTTTGTGGATAGTTATCCTATAAATGACTATGTATATGTTCAATTCCAGTTTGCAGTTAAAAATGTAATATACACAGAATTGTATATTTCACCGTGGATATTATAATATATAGTTATTCATTTCATTTCATTTCATTTTCATTTCAAATTTTATTTTCAGTCGGTTTTACAAACATTTAAAACATTAGCACTGAGGCTAGTCTATGAGGCGCCGTTTGTGACAATACTGTCAACGACAAATATATAGAGTTAAAACCAAAATATAAAGTCGCCGTTTGTGAAAATATTGTCAAACACAAATATATAGTTAAAACCTTTGTAAATATATATAATCGAAATAAATAGGGCCTATATATAAAGTTTTATTTTTTTTATTTTTATAAATATTTTTTTAACATAAATAACGATAGGAAGTTAAGACGTTAAATTTAACGTAAATATAAAGTACACGAACAAACTTAAATAAAGTGTACATGTAAACCGCAATCGATGTGCGCGCGAGTAATACTGGTTAATCAAAACTGCAACTGAGTTCGGAAGCGAAACTATGACAGCGGTGAAAACCACTCGCATGTCACAGATGTGGCGAAACAAACAATAAGATCACGTACCTGAACATATTTCAGCTCACTGCCATAATGATTTAGTAAAGGCCTATTCCAATTTTCAACAATTACTGTTATCATTTACAATCGTACTTCAGAGTTATCACATCAATTAGATATAAATACATCTATTTATAAATCATCATAAGATATCCTAGCCTGCAGCCAATATCACGGCCTGTCCCTTAGATGTTCAATCTACGATTCCGCCGGCCAAGTCGCTGGTTGCTATTTGCCGCATAAAAACATCAACAGAAGTTGAAATAAAACATGCGCAATAACGATGCATTAATTATGCGCAACACAAATATTAGGCAATTTGAAATCATACTGAATATGAGCATATTTCATTGATCAGAATATGATCATTCATAGCCTAGTTATAGGATTTGGAATTATATTGTCGTTTTGTATATTTTATCGTTTTTCGATAATTTCCGAATTTCCAAACAAGACAAAAATTTGCAGGGAACTTGGTATAAGTACAGCGAATAACAATAAGATCACGTACCTGAACATATTTCAGTTCACTGCCATAATGATTTAGGCCTATTCCAATTTTCAACAATTACTGTTATCATTTACAATCGTACTTCAGAGTTATCACATCAATTAGATATAAATACATCTATTTATAAATCACCATAAGATATCCTAGCCTGCAGCCAATATCACGGCCTGTCCCTTAGATGTTCAATCTACGATTCCGCCGGCCAAGTCGCTGGTTGCTATTTGCCGCATAAAAACATCAACAGAAGTTGAAATAAAACATGCGCAATAACGATGCATTAATTATGCGCAACACAAATATTAGGCAATTTGAAATCATACTGAATATGAGCATATTTCATTGATCAGAATATGATCATTCATAGCCTAGTTATAGGATTTGGAATTATATTGTCGTTTTGTATATTTTATCGTTTTTCGATAATTTCCGAATTTCCAAACAAGACAAAAATTTGCAGGGAACTTGGTATAAGTACAGCGAATATGGAAACTAATGGGTCATGAGGAACCGGTTGCACTATGCTTGTATCATCAAACGTACCGCTCTCAAATTATGAAAGAACCATGGCGTATACTGTGGGAACCACCAGTGTGGATTGTACTGTTGCGTTCACCGTTCCTCGTTTTCATTATCGAGATCATTTATTATAGCATGATACGCTTACTTGATCTCAAACTTTTTAGGTTTTAAGTTAGTATAAACGTCAGTAGAATAAAATAAACTGTTGATATTCGTAAGCGCTAGGTACTGGGTTCAATCCCTGGCCGGGTCATACCAAAGACTTGAAAAATGGAACTTGTTGCTTCCTCGCTTACGCTCAGTATTAAGAGGATAGAACAAGGACGGTGTCAGTATAATGTGACTGAGTGGGGTGTCATGTTTGCCTACGGAATGATATTTCGGTGGGACAGCAGTATAAAATGGCAGCATTAGATCTGCTCGGTTACAAGTAGTTAACCACACCCCTCCCACTCACCTCCCTTCCCTTCCCCGTCGTGATATAGCTGAACAAATGTTGAAAGCGACGTTAAACCCTATTCACTCACTCACTCGTCAGCGTATATAATAGGGTTAATACCGATGCCCGTCAAGAACCCCACGCGTATTGAAGATCAATTAGCGATTAGCACGCAGGGGTAAAACGGCTTCGACTGATTCCTTAGTTACTAGTAACAGCTTCGAGGCAGCGCCAAAGTCAAAAAAGGCCAATCTAGTATTCTTCATGAGCCATTAGTTTCCACATTCGCTGTACTTATACCAAGTACAAATTTTCGTCTTGTTTGGAAATGCGGAAATTATCGAAAAACGATAAAATACACAAAAACGACAATATAATTACAAATCCTATAACTAAGCTATGAATGGTCATATTCTGATCAGTGAAATATGCTCATATTCAGTATGATTTCAAATTGCCTAATATTTGTGCTGCGCATAATTAATACATCGTTATTGCGCATGTTTTATTTCAACTTCTGTTGATGTTTTTATGCGGCAAATAGCAACCAGCGACTTGGCCAGCGGAATCGTGGATTGAACATCAAAGGGACAGGCTATGATATTGGCTGCAGGCTAGGATATCTTATGTTGATTTATAAGTAGATGTACTTATATCTAATTGATGTGATAACTCTGAAGTACGATTGTAAATGACAACAGTAATTGTTGAAAATTGGAATAGGCCTCTACTAAATTATAATGGCAGTGAGCTGAAATATGTTCAGGTACGTCATCTTATTGTTTGATTCGCCACATCTGTGACATGCGAGTGGCTTTCACCGCTGTCATAGTTTCGCTTCAGAACCCAGTTGCAGTTTTGATTGACCAGTATCACTCGCGCGCACATCGATTGCGCAGCTTCCTTTGGGCATATCCGGTTTACATGTACACTTTATTTAAGTTTGTTCGTGTACTTTATATTTACGTTAAATTTAACGTCTTAACTTCCTATCGTTATTTATGTTAACAATTTTTTTATAAAAATAAAAAAAAAAAACTTTATATATAGGCCCTATTTATTTCGTTTTATATATATTACAAAGGTTTTAACTATATATTTGTGTTTGACAATATTTTCACAAACGGCGACTTTATATTTTGGTTTTAACTCTATATATTTGTCGTTGACAATATTGTCACAAACGGCGCCTCATACTAGTCATCACCGACATACAGGGATAAAACAATAAAACGAAATAAATAGATGAATTACAACAATCAGTGAGCATAAACAGTGATAATGACACACATATAGAGGAGATAATATTTACAAAGGAGTATAATAGCAACTGAGTGTTAGAATAAAACTAATCTGATACCAGGTAATGTAAATAAAAATTAGTAATTAAAAAAAATAATAGATAAAATAATTATAATAATAATAATAGATACTAAATAATAATATGAAATTAAATTAAATTAAAAGTTAAGAGGAGATAGAATTTACAATAGAATATAATAGCAACTGGGTGGTAGAATAAATACAGATAATGTAAATATATAAATGAATGAAAAAGAAAAAAATTATAAGAAATAAGAGAGAAAAAAAATAATAAAGAACTAAAGTAAAAAAAATAAGAAAATAAAAATAATGAAAAAATAAATAAATTTAAGGTGATATAACATTTAAAATAGAATACAGCTGGAACTCGTTGGTAAAATCAAGTGAGTGAGTAGGATTTAACGTCGTTTTCAACAATTTTTCAGTCATATCACGACGGTACCTACATGTGCCAGGACACGAGAGTGCCCACAGTTCCTTTTACCCTGGACACTGATAAGCCCAGCTGTGAGCGGGGATATTGAATATCCTGAAAGTCCTCGGTGGGTTTTGAACCCGCGCCAGACCGGCAGTCGAGATCCAGAGCGTGCACTCTTTCCCCACGACCACTCTCCCGCCCCCTGGTAAAATCAAGAATTAGTCTGAGACCAGGTAATGTAAAATAAAAAAATAAAAAAAAAATAAAAAAAAAAAAAATTAGAATTAAGAGGAGATATAATTTACAATAAAGTATGATAGCAACTGCGTGGTAATAAATCCAGATAATGTAAATATATAAATGAGAGAAAAAAAATAAAAGAAATAAAAGTAAAAAATAATAATAAATGAATGAATAAATGAAGTAAAATAACAAAAAAAATATAAGTTTAAAGTGATATAACATTTAAAATAGAATACAATTGAAAATGGTGGTAAAATCAAGACCCAGTCTGAAACCAGATAATGCAAAAGTCTAGTGACAAAAGTTACACCTGCACGAGTCCGGTTCCCAGTTGTTAATTAACTTCCTAAATGTTTTAAAATCAGTAACACATTTTATGTCATTAGGAATCGAATTCCATAGAGAAGCACCATAGTATCGGAATGATTGAAGACCAGTTTTTGTTTTGTACACTCTTGGTATTACCAAGCTGTTTGTGCCTCGAAGATTGTATTGTGATTGTCGTAAATGAAATAAATTATTAATATTAGGAGGGTTTAAACCGTGAACATATTTAAAAATTTCCTGTGCAATACTTCTAATTCGGCGTATTTCTAGTGTTGGCAGATTAGCCTGTTGGAGTAATTCCGCATATGATGAAATATAATCATTAAAAACAAAACGTAGACCTTTTAGTTGAACTTTTTCCAGCTTGTTTGTGTTCATTTTGCCACAGAAATGCCACACCACAGGACAATAATTGAAATTCGAAAGAATGAATGTCTTATATATAACAAGTCTTGTATTAATATCAAGATACTTTCCTGGACGAAAGAGAGAGTTAAGCTGTCTGGCTGCCTTTTTGCAAAGGAGCGATATAGTTTTTCGTCTAGATTGACACCAAGAAGATTTACACATTCCTGACTGTGAATAACAGTATTGTTAATTTCAATAAACATATTTGTTTGTGATTTTGGACCGAGAGCCATACATTGAAAATTGTCAGGATTTGCCTCAACTTTGTTCGACTTGAACCAGTCAATTGCGTTTTCGGAGTCAATTTGTAAAATGTTTCTCACTGATTCAATGGAATCTTCTTCGGCCGATATGGTATTGTCGTCGGCATAATTATAGAGTTCAGCGTGTTTGATGAAGTCGGATAGATCATTGGTAAATATGTTGAGCAATATTGGTCCAAGTACTGATCCTTGAGGTACACCTTTGATGATCTCCATCCAGTCTCACCACGGACACGGATGACAATTTGACCCGCTGTTTCCTGTTGGAGAGGTAGTCCCCGATAAACGCCGCAGCTGAATCACACAAACCGTAAGCCTTGAGCTTGGCGATTAACAACGAGTGTGACATGTTGTCAAAAGCTTTGGATAGGTCCATTAGAACTACACCGACACATTTGTTCTGATCTAAAGCTCTCTTCCAGTCTTCCAGAAGTCCGACAAGAACTGATTGGCAGCTAAAGCCTTTGCGGAACGCTGACACATTGTCGTACAGAATACTGTTCATTAAGGACAGGAGCTGTTGGTGAATAAGCTTCTCGTACAGTTTGGATATACCTGTCAGTATACTGACAGGGCGATAATTTTTACAAACCATAGGACTGTCCTTTTTAAAGATGAGAACCACGCGTGCGAGCTTAAATTGTGCTGGAAACTTCGCACAATTCTACACTTAACCCTACGTGAAATTCACTCACTTGCGGTTGATTGCAGAAAAGGCTATTCATTAAAAGAAATAGTACATGAAACACGACCCCAATTCTAATAGAGTTTGTAATCTCTAACGTATTACAAATTACGGCTCACGCGTAACGGACATATACTTGGAAAGAGAAATGTTTAAGGTGCGGGGGTACTGAATGAAGCTGAGATTGATTAAGACTGAGTTTCCCCTCTAAGCCATACAATCAACACCTGCGCTAAAAAAATTGAATTGTCTCGAACATATTTTCTAATTTAAAAGAGGGTCCTCTGTCTTTTGCCTCGTCATTCGTTTGGAGAATTTCTCTGACAAAGGCTGTATACTGATGAGTTGACACACAGCAAATTCTACTACTTTCATGTCCTCAAAGCGAGAATTGAAAATAAAGATGAACTAGAGTAACGATATTTTACTGCTAAGATATTGTTATTTGTTCTCATTGCTGTGCCGTCAATGGAGAATTGTGAGGTAGTTGACAGCTACAGAAAATGTTTGATACCCCTGCCCCTTAAACGTACAGCATGGTAAAATTCCGTGGTCATCTATGAAAAACATTTGGACTTTTCATTCTAAGTTTGTCAGAAATCAGAGAACAAATGTCCAGCAAAAAATACTAGGGGAACTATAATATGATTAGCAGATTGTAATAACCTATCGTTTTTAGCTTTCTGAATGAGCCATTTCCTTTACAATATATAGTGTTCTGGCCCATGATCTGCCACGTCTCCAAATGCCTGAGCACCTCTCAAATTCTGTCTGTATCTCGCGATTTTCTCGGGCTTAGTCCACTTGTTACTACATTTTTCACAGCGGTCATGGAATTGACAGCTACCTCGAAATGCTAATTTCAACCTAATGCGCACATAAATCCATACACCGGTGATGTCACACCGCGATATTTGGTTTGTGAGGAGCAATAAAAAGATAAAGTAAAGTAAATCAAGTACCATTATCTGTTCAGAATTGAAACGATTTTTTATGTATTTAAATATTTACCTTAAGTCAGTGACAGGAAATGCCAAGCCGTTAAACCTTCAAACATTGGTCCGAAAGTAAATAAATGACAACATTGTGAGACTGAGAGGGGGTTGATGTATTTGCAAATCCACAAATTCAGCTTATGTGACAATTTACTACAAATGCGAGAGACATGTTACACACGAAGAAAGGTCGTTTAAAAAAAAACATTTCTCGGCTTTGCAATGTGTGCAAATTACTTTGTGTGACTAGATTCCATACTACATATAAATATAGCATTGCTATATCGTGAAGCCAGTTGCGCACATTGCAACACTGAAAGAGAGGGCTGGCCTTCATTTGGAAAATCTGTGAAGGCTAAATTGTTCTCTATCACAAATATTATTTTCATAGCCACACATTACTTTGTGAGGAGCAAAACTCGACACCAAATTTGTATTCATACATCGAAAAGCCAGCTGCGCATAACACTGAGAGAAAGAATTGGCCTTCATTGGGACAAAGCACGGGAGAATTACCTATGGGCCGGTGTGAAGGCTAAGAATATCCGGTGGCTACGAGTGCCCAGGTACTATCTTTTAACCCAGCTAGGGCATTTTTCTCCATATTGGAGATAAGTGTCTGTCCAGTGTTGCAATAAAAAAGGACATGCGAAGGGACATTAATCCCCAGGACACTCTTAGCCATCACACACCGGCATAGCTTTGACGGTAACAGCAATTCCGCTGACTGACTGGAGGGTTTGTGGATGCGATTCCGGCTGCCCGCTGAAATATTCTTTATCTTAAAGAATCATATGTAATAACCTCTTTGAATCCTCTTCTGTTGTTTGTTTGTTTGTTTGTTTATTCACCAATCAAAAGAAATCAAATTAAACAGTCATATACAGAAAGGGAATACAAGTACAGTAATATATACAGATTAGAGAACATATAGATTGGCGGGAGATAAACCCCGAAGGGTTTGAATTATCCCTGATTAATTACAAAATCAAGATATAATAAAAGAAAAGACAGCTTCTATTAAAGAATGTCTAACATGATAGTGGAGGTATGGAATAAAAGAGCACAAAGTTTATATTTCGGGTGAATAATCAACAGGTATGATGCAATTGCTCAGCTTTGCAAATAAAATATATTAATTAGCGGTATTTTGCAATAAATATGTTTGTATCTTAGATTTAAAAAGAGAAATAGATTTGCATTGTTTCAGTTCCGAGGGTAATTTATTCCATTCGTTTGGCCCCTTTATTTTAGGAGTGTACAGACTAAGGTCAGTACGATAAAAGGGTCTATATAGGTCAAGATCATGGCCACGAGTGTGGTATTGGTGTATTTCTTTCAATCTCGTGAAGTAGGATCGGAATTCAAACGGTAAAAGGAAAGGGTGGTAGAGAAATTTGTGGGCAAGGCGTAGAGTAAGGTCAGAATTAATGTCGTTTAGGGTCAGCAGTTTCAGTTTTGCAAACAAAGGAGCTGTATGATCATATTTGTTGCTTAAAGAAATAACTCTTATTGCTCTTTTTTGCAGTCTAATTAACGGCAAAAGATGACTGTGATACGTATTTCCCCATATCAGGTTACAATATTGTAGATATGGATAGATTAAAGACTGGTACAAGATACGTAAAGTTTTCATGTTAAGACAGTTTTTAATAACATGGATTACTCCTATATTTCTGGATATTTTTTTACATACTTCGTTAATATGAGTGGACCAGTTTAGTTTTTCATTGAAGTAAATGCCAAGGAACTTAAAATATTTAACCTGTTCAATTTCCTGGCCCATGATATATAATTGCGGAAGAAATGACATATGAGCCCTACTATTTGGTTTTATTAACATAAATCTAGTTTTCGTTATATTTAAGGATAGCATATTACAAGAAAACCAATTGTACATTAAGTAGAGTTCGTTTGACATAGTTTGAAATAGGGTAGTCGGATCTGCATGGGAATATACAGCACTGGTGTCATCAGCAAACATAATAATTTTAAGAAGTTGAGAAACCACATTGAGATCGTTGATGTAAATCAGAAATAATATAGGACCAAGGACGGATCCCTGTGGAACACCACAGGTAACTAGGTTCAAATCAGATGCCGTGCCATTGAAGTTGACCGACTGGTAGCGTTCAGATAAGTAACTCTTGAGCCAGTGGTTACTCACGCCCTGGAATCCATAATGATGAAGCTTATGAAGAAGAATGTCGTGGTTGACAGTGTCAAAGGCCTTAGAAAGATCGAGAAAAGAAACAATACTGTACTGTTTGGATTCCTTGGCGGAGACCAGTGATTCATAGAGAGACAAAACAGCTAGGAAAGTAGAGTGATTGGATCGGAATCCAAATTGGTTTGAGCAAAGAATTGCGTGTGTACATAAAAATTCATTGATACGTTTTGCTGCTAACTTTTCGAGAACTTTGCTGAAACATGGAAGAACCGATATCGGCCTATAATTTTCTACCAGACTAGGGTCTCCAGATTTAAAAACGGGAGTAACTTTAGCAATTTTCATTGAGGATGGCACGACACCTGTTACAAAGGAGAGATTTACAATTGAGCACAACGGGAGAGTAACAAAATCGAGTACAGGCTTAAGAAGTGACATAGATAAACCATCGGTTCCAGCAGCACAGCTTTTGGAATCCAGAAGCAATTCATGGACTTCACCCACTGTACATGGTTGAAATTCGAAAGCAATATTGTTGCGTTCACTTAGAAAATCAGTATAAGTTACCCCAGCAACGGCAGAAAAATATTTATTGAAGCCATTCGCAATATTCTGTGGGTTAGTTGCATCAGTGTTATTTATCCTAAATCTGTCAGGGAGAACATTTGTTTTTCTTCGATTCAACAATTCATTGATAGTTTTCCACGTTTCCTTTATGTCATTGTTGAATTCATTAAATTTCGCATGATAGAACATTCTCTTAGCTATTTTTAAGGTATGATTTAGTTTATTTCTATACTGTTTATATTGTTTTCGTAGTAAAGGATCATTGAGAGTGAGTTGAAGTTTGAAAAGCCTATTTTTCTCATTTATAGATGTCAATATACTCTGAGTTATCCATGGTTTTTTCGTTTTAGAACTTCTTACTATCTTATTCATTACCGGAAAGCAGTCATTATAGATAGCAGAAAACTTGTTCGTAAATAGTTCATAGCTTCGATTTACATCAGCAGGTTCATCTATAACTTCATCCCAATTAACATTTACTATTTTATTTAAGAATTTCTCCTTTTGTTCTGCAGTGACATGTCGGTAAGTTAAGGTTTTATTTTGCTGATCATTTATTAAACATTGATTTTCAATATAGCAGATCGGAAAATGATCACTTATGTCGGTCAGGAAAATGCCACAAAGTAGAGTTTCGGTATAGGAATTTGTGAAAACATTGTCAATAAGAGTTGCTGTGCTGGAATTTACTCTAGTTGGTTTTGTTATTTTGGGGAAAAAATGGTAAGAATTCATTATATCAAGAAACGATTTGGATGGTATGTGTTGATCGGTTTTAAATAAATCTATGTTAAAATCCCCCATTATTATGCTTTTTTTTCTCGGGCTTGAGAGTATTCAGTATATATGATAATTTATCATTAAAGTAATTTACATTTTTGTTTGGAGGACGGTAAAATATACCGATAGTTGTGGAAAGCCTCATAGGACCAAAACTTCCAAGAGTGTATCAATCGAACTTTCCAATTTTAGGTCACTGTTATATTTGTTCTTCTCTTAGTACAGCCTTAACAAAATGGTACAGACTGATTGTTCATTCATTATTTATTACATTGCAGATTCGCAAGTGGAAAAATACGACATGGGCAAGGTTACTTATCCCCAGAAAAAACACATCTCGACTCTATCTGGCGCTAGTCCTGCTGGCCATTCCAGCATTTGTGCTCTATAAAATGTCCATAACTTCGTTGGGAACACAACAAAGTGCTCAGGCTTGTGTGCCTCCGCATTTGGAACTAGACCATCCATCCATCGCACATTTCTTCAAAGATATAGGACCGTTGGTGTGTCTCGGGGAACCAAACTGGGTGTATGTGGATAATGGAACTTTTAGGATTTCAAAGGAGGCTCAGAAGAAACATGGCACAATTTCATGTAAATATACACCTTTCCGATTTAACACTGACTTCAACACGACAGACGATCCACATATTTATCCGATGCCCGACGGTGCCCCTCTGAAAAGCGATTTTTTCACTGCCTCGTGTGATGCCTCTGACAAAAACACTTACTTCAATTTTCATTCTGGGATTTCACTTTACCCGGAAGCGCATGAACGTTCCAAAGAACGCCCTCTACCAGCTCGGGCAATGGGGTTCAGCGTGTTCATGATGGCATTCGACTCGCTCTCAAGATTGACTGCAAAGCGAAAATTGCCAAAAACCGTGTCCTACTTTACGTCTGTTATGAAAGGTATTGAGCTGGAAGGCTACAATATCGTTGGTGATGGAACACCTGCTGCACTTCTGCCCATCCTTTCCGGGCAGACAGAAGATGAGATGCCGGAATCCAGGGTAGGTTACTTTGGAGCGAAAACCATGGACGACCATCCATGGATATTTAAGGAATTCCAAAATAAAGGCTATGTGACTCAGTGGGCGGAGGATGAAGCTGACGTGGGGACTTTTAATTACAGAATGTTAGGGTTTAGTAAACCACCTGTTGACCATTACATGAGACCGTTCTATGTCAAATCGCTCTCGTCTTATTACCCATCTGAGACGTCCATATTCCAGGATTATTGTTTCGGTGCAACAAGCAGATACTTTTACCATCTAAAATATTTCGGAGATTCGTTTCTGATGTATGGCGACAAGAGAAAATTCATGTTGAGTTTTCACGGGGAATATAGTCACAGCGCGAGAGGTGAAGGGATAAATACCGTGCAGTACGCGGATACAGAGACCGTAGATTTCCTTCGTTTCCTGCACGAAGGTGGCCATCTTAATAACACAATTTTAATACTGATGAGCGACCACGGATCTCGATTCAACGACGTTAGAAAAACAGTCCAAGGGAAGCTCGAAGAAAGATTGCCTTTCTGGAGCTTCAGCTTTCCACCGGGGTTTGAGCAAAGATATCCGATTGCAATGAAGAATTTCCGTGTTAACACTAAACGACTAGCGACTGGATTCGACATTCATGCAACGTTATTGGACATGTTAGATTATAAACCTGTCCACAAGGGAAAAATATCTGAGAGAGGGATCAGTTTATTCCGGGAAATTCCAAAAGAAAGAAGTTGCGCGCATGCGGCAATTGCGCCCCATTGGTGTGCATGCTTATCGTGGAATACGATTAGCGAAAATGATCCAGTTGGGTTGTCTGCTGTGAGCGAGACAATTAAAGTGATAAATTCCGCAACAGAAGTACATAGGAATAAATGCGAGACGTTACATTTAGTTAAAGTAACGAAAATTGTTGAATACTCGCCCAATGACGATGTACTCAAGTTCAAAGAGACGATAGGTTTTTCTGGAAAAGCAGACCTTTCTGACAAAATGACTTCTACGGAAATATTGTACCAGGTTACTTTTCAAACGACTCCCGGATTGGGCATGTTTGAGGCAACTGTGACCTATAATGCTTCTGAAAATACGTTTCTTGTTGACAAAAAGGGTATAAGTAGGATAAACAAATATGGCGACGATCCGAGTTGCATCATGAGAGAGTACCCATACCTTAGACCTTACTGCTATTGTAAAAAAGCATAGACGACATTTGCTGAATTTTATTACTTCTTTTTGGATCGAAATATGCTAATTCTGCAAAAGTTTTTGGGCAATTTATGTAGAGGGGAATGTCCGAGTAACTCTCCGTTCCTTAAAAATAATGTAGCCGAGGCCCCTAAGGAGTGGAGAGTTACCAGGTTAGGGGAATCCCGCTCTCTAAAATGGAGGTAAAAAGGGTCGTTTTCGCTCAATAAATCAGTTCACATAATGAATTCAGCAAAATCCTCTTGAGGCGCATACAGACATATCTATCCACATTAAATGATAGTAAAAAAGTAAATTGTCATGTATCTAATTTGCATAATAATAGGCCAAACATCCTTCGCGCTGTTTAAACAAGATTAGCTGGTTCTTCAGATGGCAAATTAATTTTATGACATGGAACAATAGATACAGAAATGCGCTTGTAATTTGGAGGCATTGGTAAAGAAGGAATCAAAAGTTATTGAGCAAAAACTACCTTTTACCTCCATTTTAGACAGCAGGATCGCCCTAACCTTGTTACGAGGACATTCCGCTACTTAAAACACACCCACCAAAAGCCCTGTCATACTCACTCGCGATCACGCTGGCGCTCCCACTGCGACCTGAAAAGTATGAAAGCGTGAGGTAAAGCGCAGTAAGGTCTCTGAGAACGATTTGGTGACGCAGTGGAAACTGTCAAGGACGGGAGAGGGTCGCCATGAGCGCCTTGAGCGCCAAACATCGGCGCTTGTTTTGTGCATGCACAAAACAAGCGCAGCGGGTCGGCGCTGTAACGAGAACGGTGTAATGACGCAGTACAGTCGCCATGGCAGCGCAAAACGAACTACATGAGCATATCGTGGACGTAGGAACAACGCATAGAAGCGACTCGGGGTCGCAGAAATCGTCCCCTGCGACTGGTGTGCGACTTCTGTACGCTAATTGGGCTCTCAATACGTGCCTCTTCCGTTCTTATTGCGCTGTTACTGCACTTCTACTACGCTTTGTGGGCTTGTTTCCGCTCATTCTACGTTCACACTGCGCTGCCACTGAGACTATGACGCTCGTTATACGTCCAAGGCGTTGTTCTGACGTTTGCAATAGGTGCACAGTGCGCTCTTATTACGCTCCCACTTCCACTCACCCCCACACACACATATTGGTATAAATACAGCTCCATCGTCTATACACAATCAGTGTGTATCTGCTTTTGTCCATGGCCGCAGACAGGCAGAATGTGCTAATTGTACAGCAGTTAGCACATATGCAAGCACAACAGCCACAGGATGACCAGGCCCTTGTCAACATCATGAGAAGGAGAAGGAGGAGGAGGGGAAAAAGGGAGAGGAGACTTCTTGGTTTTTGGCATGCTGAAAGTAGATTGATGCCCTGGTCGCAGGAGGCTCTATTTTTATACACGCCGCACATGCGCAATGAACGAGTTGCAAAGGTATTGAGAGCGTAGTGAGAGCGCAGCGGCAGCGACTTGGATGCACTGCGAGCGCACAGAGCGCAGTGGGGGCGCATTGAGAGCGCACTGATGATCAAGCTGGGAACGCATAGGGTCGCAGTGAGAGCGTAATAAGCGAGTCAAGAACGTACTGTAAGCTACTGTAAGCTACCTGGTGTCATGGATTTCACAATTTGCGGCGATGTCACTGCGCTTTGGTGAAAAATTTCGAAGTCCGGAAGCGCAAAGCGGTCGACGGCTGATCGCAGTAGAGTGTGACAGGCGTATTACAACGGCCATGGTTTTAATGCCGACATTAGTTTAACTGTCAAAGTAGTACATGTGCTGCAAGTCTTGAAGTTGTCGTGACGTTGAAACCACAATAATGTATCATTTAAGACGACACGAAGTTAACATTGTAAATATGACAGTAACTCGAACTGTTTGTGGTTGAAGATCGATAGATTAGTCGTTTCCGACCTGGTGTGATTCGACTTCGATTAGTCATGCCTGTCGACACTTATAAAATCAATCACAGCGTTGATCGGGGCGTTTTCAGTAAATCAGTAGTGCTGAACGGGTGTGTGGGGTGTGCGTCCAGAGAGAGAGAGAGAGAGACAGAGAGAGAGACTGAATTTTGACACCGGATGTGAACTTTACTTTTACATCGGTGGTGTACTGTGTTATTCGCCACATTTGTGATCTCTGAATGTGGCTATTCATAACATTTGTTGAACAAGTTTATCACCAAACTCCAGGTAAATGATTTACTATACGCACACCATCATAATGTTGCAGGGATAGCTTTACGATCCAAACTGCTAGCCCTGTTACCTCGAAATAAATCGTACATGCCAGGAGATTGCTCCAAACCGGTCTGGGCCAGAACCTAGAACTTCAGCAATCTTCGTGCATGCTCTGAGATCGCCAGACTGGGATGGGATCTCATTGAGACAAGACGCTTATATATAATTCGGGTTGGAATGGAGGGAAGATTTTAATGGGGGATATTTTAGGCCTATATCGCAGTAGGTGTTGCTAGCCTAGGCACACAACGCTACTACATCTGGCGTCAGATTAAAAACATAATTTGTAACGGTTGAGAATTTACGCCTTTGAACCAGACTGTGATAAATTCCCGGTAAACAAACGCGGTGTGGAAGTCGGCCATTTGTCCTCTCACTTCGCGTTCCCCACCTTCCCTGTTTTCTTGGCCGGCTTTGCACAGGTTGAGTGTATGTATAATTGTTTTACCGGGAGTCGGTCATCCTGATATTGGGCTATTCTAGTAGGTGATTCTGTACAAATCCTTTCACGGCTGGCAGGCTGTTGATTGAGTTAGACAGGTTTTTTTGTCTCGGTCGATAGGCTAGCTACGCGATGGTGAAGTTTGACTGTATGATCACATCGGTCTGTGTGAGATACATGTAGGGGTCGGTTAGCCGTTTCCCCCGTCTTCCGTTACGAAACTAGTCGTGTGTTCAGTTCAGTCCACGCTATCAAATATTTTTCTGGTATATAGCCGGCTGAGCTAGCCAACATTTCTCGTAAACAGTGTATCGTTCGTATGCATTCAATAAACTTCGTGTCGCTGTATATACAGTACCCGTATTATTAACCTGTGATAGGCGCGCTGTGTTATTATAGTACGGCCAATGCGGTATAATTTAGCACTGTCAACAGTATATATATAGATCTGTGTAATGGGGCAATTAATCGCTCGTCTCTTTGAGGGACTCGAAGTGTTCATTTCGGCCCGTACTATTAAATATATTCCTGGTATTTAGTATTCATTATTCCTGGTATTTAGTTTGCATATACCGTATATCGTTCCACTTTTGTTAACATGGCAGATTTAGGGCCCATTGATGTGTCAGTGGCTACAGAGGAAGCACTGCAAAAATTGAAAGGGGTGGGGAGTAGTCGAAGTGCACGTGTGGTAGCCTTGCAGGAAGAGGGCAGGTTGATTAATTTTAAGCATTTTATGCAGGCGACTCAGTTTAGTGCCGGACATATAGCCGATCTAGTGCTAGAGGGGCAGATTATAGGAAGTCCGGAATACATTAATGCTTTGGTTGACCGTCGTTTTGAAGAAATCATTGGATCATGGAAAGTTGAAATAACGGCTCAAGTAAATGCATTGGATGTAGAAATGGGCCAGTTGCATGACGATGTCAAGGCATACGAGCTTCAGTTAGGCCAGTTGGATGAGAAAATAGTGGTACAATGTCAACAACTAGGTCAACAAGTAGGACAAGTGGAAACTAACGTAGGACAAGTGGATGTTAAAGTTGACCAACTAGGTCAACAAGTAAATACTCAAATAGGTCAAGTTGATGGTAAGGTGGAGCAAATTGATGGTAAGATGGAACAAATAGGTTTAGATATGAGAACTGTTGTTACATTGCTTAGTGCTCCAAGTAGAGACGGGTCAGAGATTTCATCACATGCGACCTCTGAACAGACAACGGGGGACGCTGGTCAGGCGGACCCACCTCATGTTGTTGTAAATAATAAACCTGAACAATTGATTGAGGGTGAGGGAGAGACTGCAAATCAGTTGAATGCAGCCCCTGTTCAACAAAATGAACCACATGTTCAAGTGAATGTACCAGCTGCCCTTCCCGACCCCCCATGTCCATTAGATCTAAATGGAACAGCAGGACTGGACGCTGGTCTGGCTAGGAATGTAAATGATGTATTTCATCAGTTGCCACCCAGTGGCCACACTTCAGCTCCGAACTTCCAATGTCCAGTAAATAGGAATGAGTTGTTTTTAGACAATGCTATGGTAGGGGGGCAATATCTCCAAGGGGATATAGATAATGGGAATCTGGCCGATGTGTCCGTTACTGATACCGAGGGGGAGGTTGAGGCCTCTCCTAGTAAATGTAGCGAATGCTCGTCCAGATCGAGATCAACTGAACGACATGTATCCCGAGAACGCTACCGTAGCCAAAGTCCCCGGCTTCCCAAGACTTTAGTGTTTTCAGGGACCAGAGGGGACTGGGTTCCATTTAGGGTTAAATTTAAGTTGGAAGCTGAAAGTAGAAAGTGGGACAAAGACCAGTGTCTTAAGAAATTAACGGACTGTATTCATGGCGATGCCATGGTGTTTTACAGTTATCAATCGGAGGCAGTCAAAGCCTCGTTTGATATGCTCCTCAAAGCAATGGAATGCCATTATGATAGTAGGGAACCTCCGCGTGTAGTTAGGCAGCGGTTGCAGGCGGAAGTGCAGGGTTCCGAGGATACTTTAGAGGAGTTTGCTTTTAGATGCGCTAGGTTGGCAAGGGACGGGTATCCGAATGCACCCGAAAAGGTTATTGAGTCGGTAGCGGTGGAACATTTTCTCAGGGGATGCAGGGAAATACAGGCTGTGAGATTTGCTATGGAAAAGAGCCCCACCACAATCTCGGAAGCCTTGAGTTATGTGAACTCCTCACGATATAATCTGAGGGAGTTGGATTTTCAGACGGTTACATGTAGAACTGTTAATGTTGATTCAGTGGGGAGGCTTTTCCTGATGCTTGTAAGGCAGAAGGGGAAGGGATAAACAAGAGGTCCCCTCGCCGTCGGTCATCGCGACCCTTCCGTCCACCGCGACTCTGTTACTCGTGCCGTAAACCCAGCCACATAAGCCGTTTTTGTCCTACTAGACATGATTTAGATGGGTGGGCTGAATTAGCAACTGCAAATGACGGGGTGGGGTCGTCCACGGGAGACGAGGCAGGTGTTACTGAACTTACTGCAGCAGTCAGAGATGTTAATCTGTCTCGTTCCCAGGGGTGGGCGATGTCCATTCCAGTTAAGGTTGGGTCTGTGCCGGTGACTGCTGTGGTAGACACGGCCGCCCAAGTCACCGTCATGAGTGAACATCTATTTGCTAGGTTAGGTCTTCAGGGGTTGTCGTCTTCGCCTATTCGGCTGACTGGTGCATTTCGAGGAATGACCAGTATGGGAATGCTAGTTCGGCAGGTCCCATTATCCATCTCCGATTTTCACTGTACTGGAAATATAGTGGTGGCACCCTTGGTTGACGACCTGTTGCTAGGCTTCGATTTCCTATCAGCCTATGGATGTGTTGTAGATTTTAGGGATAAAACCTTGGTTATTGGAGACACCAAGGTTTTTGCAGTTTGAATTTTTATGGAATGGTGACTTGTCCAATGTGGGCTCCATTTCGCTCTGCCAGTAACTGATAAATGGTGAAGTTAGTTGATGGGCCAATGGTGACGCATTTTGTGTATGCGTCTGAAGCGATGTAGTATAGTGTCCGCTTGGTGGAGATATATGGTTGTGTACCATCACGTGTATGCAGTGATGGATATATTGTATTTGGTTTTGATTTTCTATGTGAAATTATCCTATTTGGGGGTTGATTTGATTTTGTTGTACAGGATGTTTGTTTGAGGCATTGTGGAATTCAAGAAAAAAAATATATAAAATTCTAGACCCAAACCGTTGTTAATGTGTTCTGTAATGTAATGTGTATTTTGGAACTATTGGTGTGTGTTGGAGAACCCTCGTGTGTATTCGAAAGTTGGATGTTCGGAAATTGAGATGTTTGCTGCGGCGTTATACGTGTAGTGTGTTATGGGAGTATATGATGCGTTGTGATGAACTAGGTGTGAGGGAACCGGGTGCTGGACGCCTGGGTTCGATGGTTGCTGTGTGATTCGATAATTTCTGTGTGTGAAGACTCTGTGTGGTAGATATACGCGCCAATCGCGTTTTTATGTGACTGTTGTTGAGATTGTATAACTGTGTGTTCTTTGTGGGGT
The DNA here is from genome assembly GCA_036873755.1 of Hanleya hanleyi. Taxonomy (NCBI): domain Eukaryota; kingdom Metazoa; phylum Mollusca; class Polyplacophora; order Lepidopleurida; family Hanleyidae; genus Hanleya; species Hanleya hanleyi. The sequence continues at coordinate 7,867 of JAVTVY010026443.1, read as the reverse complement.
TTTCTATGTGTGTTAAGAGAGTTAAGAGAGTGTTGCTATGGAGTGACTTGGAGAAGATACAGTTTGAGAATCTGTAGTACGGGTGGTCATGTTGGAGACCTGGGGTTGAGGAAGACGTACGATTCCTATTCATCCCATGTCTTCACCATGGACCCATGGTGAGAGTTGTCTATCCGCCATCTTGCTCTGTGTGTTATGATTTATTGTGAATCCGGTGGAGCAGGATAGCTACCACTCGGAGTGAATACATGCGTCATTATTTGATTATAGTCTCAACCCTGTTCTAGTTATGAGCTCAATGATTTTGTGAGTGTGAGCTTGATATCTGTGGAGGTGTAGCAATTATGTTTCCTCTGCAAACATTCTCTCTGGTGGGTAGCCGTTTGCGAGAGCGTATGTACATTGGGATCAATGGCGTGTAGTGCGCATACACGTTTCTGACTTTTCGTGCGTACGCCCTGGAAGGGCCCTTCCACTCGAAATTGTTGGCTGCTGACGAAGGCGAGCCTTGAAATTATTAGGGGAGGGAGAATGGGGAACTCAATATATAGTCTGGACAGCCAGTAGTTTATAGGTTTGTTCCAGTAGTGGATTTGATGACGGACTGATGCTTATTGCGGCCATGTAGCTGGTAGGCTGGCCTGCCAATTTATAGTCCAGATACCAGTCCTGGTTTGGATAATGTTCTCGTATTTATTGCGGCCATGTAGCTGGTAGGCTGGCCTGCAGAGTATATTTTTAAGAATTAAAGTGAGCAGCGGTCCCATGCGGCCGATTGTATTTATTTGGGCCGTAAAGCTGGTAGGCTGGCCCGCCGATTATATTTTTGAGAAATAAAATGATCGGTCCCATGAGACTGACCATTTGAACGAGATTTTTAGTGGGTTTGGATGTAATTATAGACAGTCTGGTAATAAGACTGCACTAGTGGGATGGTTTACCATTTTATTGAAGTTGGGTATTTTTAGAGAGCAGTGTACTTTTGTACACTGCATGTTACGGATTTTGACACATGTGATATAACATGGAGAATTCACGTCTTTGTCTCGCGTTTTAGTAATTATTGGCAGCGCTAGAACAGCGGTTGCCTGCGATGGGAAGGGTTCTATCTAGGCGAAGTAAGACCTTCGCCAAAAAGAAAACGGGGAGGGGTGTTGCAGGGATAGCTTTACGATCCAAACTGCTAGCCCTGTTACCTCGAAATAAATCGTACATGCCAGGAGATTGCTCCAAACCGGTCTGGGCCAGAACCTAGAACTTCAGCAATCTTCGTGCATGCTCTGAGATCGCCAGACTGGGATGGGATCTCATTGAGACAAGACGCTTATATAGAATTCGGGTTGGAATGGAGGGAAGATTTTAATGGGGGATATTTTAGGCCTATATCGCAGTAGGTGTTGCTAGCCTAGGCACACAACGCTACTACAATAATACTAACTGTGTCAGGCTGTATTACTGAAGACTGTCATCCACACTCAGTCCGGGATTCCTCACTTTCATCGTTACGGTCACAGTTTGGTTATCTGATTATACTGTGAGAGACTGATATTGATTACTGTGTGTCACAAACTTATTATTGATTAGTCTGTGGCAAAGTGGCTACAGAATACTCTGTCTCAAACTGATTACTGTGTGTCGAAGATTAGATACATACTGTTGCAGATTGAATTAGTGATTGCCGTGTGCGCAAACCGATTACTGTTGGTCTTTGATTGGAACATACTGTTTGTTTGCGCATACAGATTTTTCCGGCTTTGTGTAATATCAACTTCAGATGTTGTGCCATTATTCATTCTATCAAATGAACACAATCTAGACTGATCTCCGAACTAAATTAACTGAGGTGGTCGAGTAGTAGTATACACGATAGGGGTTCTGGCTCACTTTTTGGTGCCGATAGTGTTGAGTGGCTCTCGAGTGGTTTTCGAGTGGATGGCGAGTGGTTGACTAGTGGATTTCAGACGTAAAATGTGCGCGATTCAGTTCTGCGAACACAGAATGGGGTCCCAGACCACTTGGGTTCTGGCTCACTTTGGATGCCGAGGGGTTCTGGCTCACTTTGTACGCCGAGTGGTGGCCGAGTGGTGGCCGAGTGGATGTCGAGTGGTTGCCGTGTCGAGTGGTTGCCGTGTCGAGTGGTTTACGAGTGGATGGTGAGTGGTTGACGAGTGGATGCCGAATGGTCGTCGAGTGGTTGCCGAGTGGTGGCCGAGTGGATGCCGAGTGATTGGACCGAGAGAGAGGGGGCGCTCCTTTTAGATACTGATTGCAATGAGTATACCAGAGGTGCAATGAAGGGTAAACTCACATGCCAGTGGCTTAGATTAAGCTCTACGGAGCTATGTGGTCGGAGATGCCTGGGGGGTTACTGTAAGGTTCACCTTGCTGTGCTCCGGAGGGGTAGTGGCACAAAGCCCTGCCTCAGGTGCGGAGTGGGTGTTTTTAACCGTTTCTCACTGTGCAAAGGCTGCGGATATGTGAACGAAAATGTTAAGGCCTGGCAGCAGAATCAAAGGATCTTTCAGGCCGAGTTTCGACGTCTGGCTGCAATTGAGTATCCCATTTAGAGAAGTCTTTACTTTAGCATATACCAATGCGAAATGACAACCATAGATACTACAGTAAAGAACTTGGCAAAGCTACTTCGACAAGGGGTGATTACCCCCGAGGTCTTTGGGGAAAGCATAGTTGCTCTCAAGCAGCCGCGCCTTACAGATGAGGAGTTTGACGAAGATATGGCGGAGATTCGGGGGTCGTTCGAACAGAAAAAGAAAGAGGAGCCAACCGAGGACCCACGTCGTTCCATTGAGCTGCCAACCCCGGCCCCACGTCGTTCCATTGAGTGGCCAACCCCGGCTCCACGTCGTTCCATTGAGCGGCCAACCCCGGCCCCACGTCGTTCCATTGAGCGCCAACCGGCAGATTTCGCGGACAATCGTAAGACGGGCCGCCCGCTCCCGCAGGCGGGTGTTCAAGCTCATCCCCGACGATGGGGAGGCAGGCCCTTCATTGGGGGAGTCTCTGACGAGGACCGAGACGCGCTCTTAGCGGAGCTCTAGCGGGCGGTCAGCGGGTTCTGGACCACTTTGGGTGCCGAGTGGTGGATGAGTGGTGGCCGAGTGGATGTCGAGTGGTTGCCGTGTTCCCATTTAGAGAAGTCTTTACTTTAGCATATACCCACGCGATATGGCAACCATAGATACTACAGTAAAGAACTTGGCAAAGCTACTTCGACAAGGGGAAATCACCCCCGAGGTCTTTGGGGATAGCATAGCTGCCCTTGAGCAGCGGCCAACACCAGCCCCTAAAGGCGAAACACGCGAGCGGCCAACCCCGGCCCCACGTCGTTCCATCCCTAAAGGTGAAACACGCGAGCGGCCAACACCAGCCCCACGTCGTTCCACTGAGCGCCCAACACCAGCCCCGCGTCGTTCCATCCCTAAAGATGAAACACGCAGGCGGCCAACACCAACCCCACGTCGTTCTATTGCTAGAAGCAAAGGCAAAACGCGCCTTACGGATGAGGCGTTTGACGAAGTGATGGCCGAGATTCTGGGGCCGTTCGAACACAAAAAGAAGGAAGAGCCAACAGCCTCCAAAACTTTCCGAACCACCCAGGACTACCAGAAGGAGATCCTGGACCAGTTCAATGTTGCGAGCAACAAAAAGACAGGCGTGCTTACCTTCAGGCAGACGCCGTGGGTAATCGGGGGTTTCCTGCGAGGTTGGCAGATGGATGTACCTCAAGACCATCCTTTCGGCGCGGACACAATAGCTTTCTTGAAGCATGTGCGCCCCAAGATCCACCAGAAACTCACAGAAGAGATCCTGGCTCTCAGAGGAGTTAAATTCCAGCTTGCTCTTAAGATCAAGCTTCTAAAAAGATGTCGTGAATGGAAACTCGAGGAGTTCGCAGAACCTGTGTTCCGCCACAAGCAGGAGGTTGTCACGGAGGTCAGTGAGATCAACCAGGCACTAGATAGGGCCTTCCCCACTATCCAGGAGACGCTTGAGAAATGGACACGGGAAGGCTCGGGGTGGGAGGTCGTAGGAGTGAAGACTCTCTGGCTGGACATTGCCCGGTATCAACCCTTGAGAGGCGGTTCCTACGTCCCACTCCCCGCAGCTGTGAAGAACAAAAAAGCGGTCGTCAATGTGAAAAACAAAGATGACAACTGTCTCCGATGGGCACTCCGTTCGACCCTATTTCCTGCAAATAACAATGTGGACAGACCCTCCAAGTATCCAACAGACGATGGTCTCGATTTCACAGGGATTGACGCCCCCACACCCATATCCCAGATCCAGAAGCTTGAAAAACAACCTGGCTATCAATGTATTTGGCTGGGACAAGGGTGTCATCGTCCACCGCGCCAGCAACCAACCCATGGACATGCCAAGAATTAACCTCCTGCTGGTCGAAAAGGCGGTCAAGTTCCACTACACCTGGATCAAGGACCTCAACCGACTCTTGTATGATCAGTCCAAATACAAGGGGCGCAAGTACTTCTGCGATAGGTGCCTCGCAACCCCCTACTCTAGAAAAGACCTGCTAGAGGCCCACAAGCCATATTGCCATGGGATCGGGCAGACAGCGGTGCGGGTGGAGATGCCCGAAGAGGGGAAGAACAAACTAACCTTCCAAAATCACCAGAAACAACTTCCAGCCCCATTTATTATTTACGCCGACTTTGAGGCTCTCACAACAAAGGTTGAGGGCCCCGAGCTAGACCCCACCAAGAGCAACCCCCAGAAAACAAATTAGCATGAGGCTTGCAGCTACTGCTACGTAGTGGTGCGCTGTGATGGACACACAGAACCGCCTGTGGAGTACAGAGGGCCAGATGCAGCAAAGCACTTCCTACAAGCTCTCCAGCAAGTGGAGCGTAAAATGAAGGCGGTGCTGAGCAACCCCAAAGCCATGCGGATGACCCAAGAGGACTGGCAGGCCTACAATACAGCCACCATCTGTCATGTGTGTGAGAAGCCATTAGCTCCGCTAATAGATGGAGACTCTGTACGCGACCACTGCCACATCACGGGGAAGTATCGAGGTGCCGCCCACAACGCCTGCAACCTCAAGCTGCGGCTGAGCCCCAAAACCACAACATTCCCAGTCGTCTTCCACAACCTACGGGGCTACGACTCGCACCTCCTCATGCAGGCCATCTCGAAGGTGGAGGGTAGGGTAACCTGCATCCCAAACAACACAGAAAAGTACATCTTCTTCTCCCTCGGGCAGCTCCGTTTCATTGACAGTGCCCAGTTCCTGCTGGCCTCTCTTGATAAGTTGGTGGCAGCAAACCAGCCTGAGGCCTTTCAAATAACGACTCGGTATGAACCTTACGAAAAAAGACGAGAGCTGCTGCTGCGCAAAGGTGTCTACCCGTATGAGTATATGGACTCGTGGGAGCGATTCGGAGAACTCAAACGCCCTCCAAAGGAAGCCTTCTACAGCAAGCTCTGTGACGAGCACATCAGCCAGGAGGATTACTCTCACGCGCAAAAGGTCTGGGAGGCCTTCGGGTGCCGGAATCTGGGGGAATATCACGACCTCTACAATCGTACGGACGTCCTCCTGCTGGCAGACGTCTTCGAGACCTTCCGAAAGACCTGCATGTGGCAGTACGGTCTGGACCCCACACACTACTACACCAGCCCTGGCCTCTCCTGGGATGCATTGCTCAAGAAAACAGGAGTAGAGCTTGAGCTACTCACTGACTATGACCAGCACTTCTTTATCGAAAAAGGGTTGCGGGGTGGAATCTCTATGGTTTCGAAAAGATACGCTAGGGCCAACAATCCACTGGTAAAGGGCTACAACCCTTCTGAGCGGAACAGTCATATCCTCTACCTTGATGCCAACAACCTCTATGGCTGGGGAATGAGCCAACCTTTGCCTACAGGTGGCTTCAAGTGGGTGGAGGATGTAAACAACTTGGAGGAGCTCATAGTGGAGCATCCAGCAGACAGTTCAGAAGGGTACATCCTAGAGGTGGGCCTAGAGTACCCTGAAGAGCTGCACGACTCGCACAACGCCTACCCGCTGGCGCCGGAGCGCATGGTGGTTCGGAAAGAGTGGATGTCGGAGTACCAGTACAGCCTCCTTGGTGTTGGGGTGGCGCCAACTGAGGTAGAAAAGCTGGTCCCCAACCTCCGCGAAAAGGATCGCTATGTGCTCCACTACCGCAATCTGCAGCTCTACCTATCCCTCGGCATGCGCTTGAAGAAGATTCACCGGGCCCTCCGCTTCGAGCAGAGCGCTTGGATGGAACCCTACATCCGGATGAACACCGAGCTCCGGAAAAAAGCAACCACCGACTTTGAGAAGGACCTCTACAAGCTCATGAACAATAGTGTGTTCGGGAAAACAATGGAAAACCTCCGCAAGCGAGTTAACGTTAAGCTTGTGCGCGCGTACGAGAAGGACAAGCTTAGGCGCCTGATAGCCAGCCCGGCCTTCGCACGGGCGAACATCTTCGATGACGACCTCGCGGCGATACAAGTCCACAAGAGCCGTCTAGTCCTCGACCGCCCTGTTTATGTCGGGATGAGTATCTTAGACCTCTCGAAGCACCTCATGTACGACTTCTACTACAATCAGATGAAGGCTCAGTACGGGGAGCACTGCCAGGTCCTTTATACAGATACGGATTCCCTCCTCCTCGAGATCCAGACAGAGGACGTGTACCAGGACATGGCTGCGCGCCGCGACCTCTACGACACTTCTGACTACCCTAAGGACCACCCGCTGCAGAGCGCTGCGAACAAGAAGGTACTTGAGAAAATGAAGGACGAGTGTGCCGGACGCCCCATCGCCGAGTATGTAGGACTGCGTCCAAAGATGTACTCGATTCTGGAGGCCGGCGGGAAAAACATCAAAAAGGCCAAGGGCGTGAGAAAGAACGTCGTTAGGAATCACATCCGCCATGAGCAGTACAAAGAGACCCTCTTCGGCAAGAAGACCTTCCGCCACGGTATGGACGTACTGCGGTCTGAGCGCCACCGCATCTACGGACAGCACTTGAACAAGGTATCACTGTCCCCCTTCGACAGCAAGCGCTGGATCGAAGAAAATGGGGTGGACACCCTAGCCTACGGCCACAAGGACTTCGTCCCCGCTGGGGTGAGTGAGATGGATGCGTTTATTGAAGAGATCCTAGCGACGTAGAACGCCATCCGGCGGCAGCTGAGTATCGGGAGACACCACAAGGAGCTCTTCCCGGACAAATCCACGAACAGGGCCATCTTGCAGATGATACAGGACAGGCTCATCAGGCTTGGTGACCGAGAGTCCAAGCCGATACACCTGGAGGGACCACACTGGATCAATCGCGGGACGTCTTCCACCCTCCAGCTCGCCATCCTGGTATAGGTACCGAACGCCAACACCAGAAGGAAGCTTTTCCTCTTTGAGACCAACGGGGCGACCAGCAACAAAAGAAGAGGGTTTTTGTGTCACAGCCACAACCTTGATGGCATCCTTAGGCTTCTTACCGGTGAGGCGGGTCACTTCTCCGTTCAGGCAGGCAGTCGAGCCACCCACTCCGTTGAACGCGCGCCCGACGGAAGTCGCATCTCCTGTGCGTATTGGTGCCCAAACAACCGCTCAGCCAGGGTCCGGTTAAAGCGCTCCACGATCCCCTGGTCCCGATGAATGTCCACACGACCGCGTCTGACAGAAACCTCATGCTTGGTCAGTAGCTGGTTCACCGCGCCCATAAACTCGCGCCTCGGGTCAACCTGAAGAAGCTTCGGCCAGCTAAGAGGGCTCCGCTTGTAGATGCGGGAGAGAGCGTCAGCGACCTCTTTGGCTTCTTTTGTGGCCAGAGGCTCGGCCTCCTTGTAGCGCGATGCCACATCTACA